>JAJOZX010009038.1:0-169238 GCA_023014485.1 Bathynomus jamesi
CATGGACAGGTATCCCGGCTCATTTGGAATTGTTCTGAGCCAGGCGTCTAGTCTTGAGGATATCCACCGCTACACCATTCGTGTTCCTCAGTTCCATGAGCAGCTGGATGAACAGTCTGGTACCTCTCACAACAAAGTTATTTTCATTCAGGGTTGAGGATGTTCC
Source organism: Bathynomus jamesi (assembly GCA_023014485.1). Lineage (NCBI taxonomy): Eukaryota > Metazoa > Arthropoda > Malacostraca > Isopoda > Cirolanidae > Bathynomus > Bathynomus jamesi. The sequence goes on from JAJOZX010009038.1 coordinate 167, forward strand.
CTGTCTAGCCTTCAGTTTGGGAACACGACACATTATTTGTACTTTCTCTGATGTTTGAGTGGTTATAGGGTTCAAAGTAAGATTATGGACGAGTTGCTCCATTATTTCCGCAAGTGTAAATAATGGTGTCTCTCTCTTCCCCATTTTTAGAGAATATAAATTTAATTCATGAACCCATTCATTTTAGGAGATTTCAATGTTCACCACCACCTTTGGCTTTCCTCCAATTTCACTGACTTCCCTTGAACTAGCTTACAACTTTTCTATCCTTAGTGACCTGGAGCAGATTGTACAGCATCCTGCTCGTATCCCAGATCGTCTTCGAGATAGGCCCACAATTCTGGATTTATTTCTTACCTCTCATCCTTCTTCTTACTCTGTGAAACTTTTTCTCCGTTAGGCTCCTCCGACCACAATCTTATATCTGTTTCCTGTCCTATCGCAACAATTCGTTCTTTGAATCCTCCCTTTAGATTTTTTGGCGCCGATGATTGGGAGGCCCTGAGGCAGTACTTCTGTGATTTCCCCTGGAATGATTACTGCTTCCGTGGCTGGGGCCCTTCCGAGTGTGCGCTATCCGCAACAAAGAGGAGGCTTTCAGAAGTTACCGTCGCTATCCAACTCCTGACTCTCACTCAGCTTATATTTCTGTCCGGAATCGTGCAAAATCTGTTCTTCGACTCGCCAAAAATTTCTTCATCCAACAAAAATCTGAAAACCTATCCAATTCTAATTCTTCTCGCACTTTCTGGCATCTACTTGAAAACCTCTTCAACAACTTTACTTCCTCTTCTTTCTCTCCTCTTTTCCATTCCGACGGCTAAGTTGCCATCTCTTCTGACAAAGCTGAACTCTTCGCTCAAACTTTCACTTACAATTCAACCCTGGACGATTCCGGTGCTGTTCCTCCATCTCCCCCCCCCCTCTGACTTTATTATGTCTGAAATTAGAATCTCTTCTAAAGATGTTCCTTCTACCCTATCTGGGCTCAACTCTAGACAGGCGTACGGTCCTGATGGTGTTCCTCCTGTTGTTCTCAAGAACTGTGCTTCTGTGCTGACACCCAGCCTAGGCAAACTCTTTCGTCTTTGTCTCCAATCTGGTACTTTTCCTTCCTGCTGGAAGTTCGCTTTCATCCAGCCTGTCCCAAAGAAGGGTGACTGCTCTCAATCCTCCAACTATCGTCCAATTGCTTTGGTTTCTTGCCTTTCCAAAGTTTTGAATCTATCCTTAATAGGACGATTCTTAAACACCTCTCTTCTCACATTCTTCTTTCATATCGTCAGTATGGTTTCTGCAAGGGACGCTCTACTGGCGATTTTCTTGCATATCTTTCTGACTTTTGATCATCCTCCTTTCGGAATTTCGGTGAAACTTTGGCTATTGCGCCAGACATATCAAAAGCTTTTGATAGAGTCTGGCACAAATCTTTAATTTCCAAACTGCCCTCCTTCGGTTTCTATCCTTCTGTCTGCGCCTTCATCTCTAATTTCCTCTCTGGCCGATCTATCGTTGCGAATGTAGATGGCCATTGTTCTTCTCCTGAAGCTATTAACAGTGGTGTTCCTCAGGATTCTGTCCTGTTACCCACTCTTTTCCTTTTATTTTTTAATGATCTTTTGATTGTACTTCCTGTCCTATTCACTCGTATGTCGATCACTCCACTCTTTACTTCTCCACCGCTTCCCAAAGCGTCCCTCACAGCAGTCACTTTATGATTCGCGTTGTACGGCTATGGGACACATGACCTCTTATCTTTCTGCTATATCTGATTGGGGCAGAGAAAACCTTGTGGCTTTTAATGTGTCAAAACTTCAGTTCCTCCATCTCTCTACTCGTCACAATCTTCCACACGACTATCCCCTTATTTTCAAAAACACACAACTCAATCATTCGTCTTCTCTTAACATTCTTGGCGTTTCCTTTTCTCGTGATCTTTCTAGGAAAGATCATATATACTCCCTTTCTAAAACAGTTTCTAAGAGGTTAAGGTGTGTTGTACCGCCTCCGCTGTTTCTTCACCCAAAGAGACTTTTGTCTTATCAATTCCTCGCCTCTTACTGGTTGTCTTCAATCTCTCTCTTTTCGCCGCAATGTTGCCTCACTCTCTCTTTACTATCGCCATTATAACGGACACTGTTCTTCTGAACTCTTTAGCTACATGCCTCCTCCTTTAAGGAAAGCATGCATTACCAGAGTTTCGACACTTTCTCATTCCTTTTCTGTCCAGCTATCTAATGAAAGGGTTAATCGGAATTTTCAATCTTTCATCTACTCAACCAGTCAGCTCTGGAACAATCTTCTTCAATCCATCTTTCGTCCTGTCCACGACCTCCCATCTTTCAAACGCGGAGTGTCTAGTTATCTCGAAAACCCCGGATCTTGATTTTTGGCTCTCTTTTTCTTCTATGGGGTTGGGGCGCTTTTGTGGGAATTTGCCCTTAGCCACTCCTTTCTGCATAATAAAAACCTTTCCCAATAATTTTGTTGCAGTATTTGCATCCATTGAAGCTTCTCTGAATCCCTTATAGTTGACTATTGACTTCTTTTTTGTATGGAGATTATGGAAAAACTATATACCCAGGTATGCTTACAACATGGTATCATATGTGGTACCTTTATTTCTTAATTAAATACAAATTATTAATTCAGTGAATTAAATATCTACAAAATTGCATCGGAATTGGCGACATAGCCTATTTGGAATGGAAATAATTGCCATACAAAGAACCCAACTGGGCCCACCTAACAACAAGTAAAATTTATTATTTCGTATTCAAATTTTTCCACTGCTGACTCATGAAAATTACTTCGAAGAAGAATCAAAGAACTTTGAAAAATCAGCGAATTCCTGAGACTATTTATATTTTGCGGCGCTGAGAGCTGCTTATGTTAAGCGATGCTTTCAAGCAAGGAAGATGTACTTTATCTTCCTATAAGTTCTGAGTGAATAACAAGTAATATAAACCCAGTAACTCAAAAGGACAGGCCTATACCTTCAGGAATTTAAATATAGTGATTGTCTATATTAATTAAATCAAATCAACTCGTTGTGTAACTCCATCGTATACCAGCCCTTCATCGAAAAAGATCGTCGTGCCCTACAACCAGAAGCGAGGCCCAACGAAATAATAAAGTAAGGTAATTTCTTTCTTTATCATTAGGCAATGCTAAAATACCGAAGGCAAATAAATTTAACATTAACCCAATAAAAACACTACTTACCGAAGTCCTTTGAAGACCTCCAAATACATAACTCCTTAACGAAAAAACGTAGGTTTTTGTCGTTAACTCTCCACTGAAATCTGCTGGAAATTTCCAACGGATGAGAGGTAACAGCCAATCAATCCAAAACCCTACATAGTTTTTTCACAGGGATATTAAGACTCGGCAATAATCCAACTTGGGTGTGATCAGTGTTTTCGAACGAGGAATCATTATATTCTTGTCTCTTCTTTTAAAGGTCCTCAGTTAGCATGATTATAAATAGTAATGGAGCTAATGCTGTTTCTTGTGGTACTAAGCTACAGAACTCTGACTCTGATGAAGATATTTCTTTAGCTGTAACGACTTGCTGCCGCTCAATAAGGAAATTATATATCCTTTTTTCAACTTTTCTCCTTACGGTCATTATGCAGAAATTGACATGGCCTGAAGTTGAATTCAAAAATACATTTTTCTAATGTATTTTGGTGTGCTCTGTTCAAATATAACCTTCATTTCTTGTGCAAATGAACAGAAATACGTGTTTGGGCCATGCATTGACAACTGTATTTCTGTTCATTTGCACAAGAAATGAAGGTCATATTCGAACAAAGCACACCAAAATACACTTGAAAAATGTATTTTTGACTACATTTTATACAATAAAGCATAACCTAACATGTTCATATTACGAGATCTCGTAAACGAAGCATTACCGCAGGAAACGTGCAAAACACCTCAAAATTAACCAGAAAAGTTTGCTCTCGTCATTTTGGTTTAAACTAACGAAAATATCACGACTTAATCTAACCAATCATCAAGGGCGTACAGTTGACCTAATCGGGAATTCAGTTGACCTAACCGGGCATTCAATTAATCATTTAATTAATCATCTAGGGCACATGACGAATCAAGTTCTCAAAGTCGAAACCACACGAACGGCACGTCATAATTCTATCATAAACGCCACCAAACCAAACTGAATCCAATTAGAAAAAAAAATAGCCAGAATAGAAACCAACAAATTAAGTTGCAGAGTAACATGACGTCATACCATCCCCCGACTACAAATACACTAAATATATATATATATATATATATATATTATATTATTATTATTATTATTTTCTACAATAGTTTGCACAAAAAATGAGTGACAAATTTGAATAAAGTGACTAAAACTACCTCATAAAAAGTTATTTTGATTTACAGGTCCAGCCCACGTCATTTAATACATATTTCAGTTTATGTACTATGATTCCATGGTCACACTTGTCGAACACCTTGGCAAAATCTGTGTATATCAAATCGGAGTTTTTATTGTTTTCGAGTGCATCATTAACTGAAATCATACTAACCATTTATGTCTTCCTCAAAATGAGAGGTAGTTTATTTAAATCAGATAAACAGACGCTTTACAAATTCAACTTGAACACTAATCGTTGAAAAATAAAATTGACAAGGAGGGTAAAGAGAGACTTAGCTGAATATTAAAGAAGTCTACAATGAACAAAAACAAAATTAATAAAACATTAACGCAGCAAGTGTTCAGTGTGTCTGCCATTATTACTGACTAAATGAAGCCTTATGCGCCACTGGTAAACTGCTGAAGAAATGTTCTCTTCATCGAGCTCATTCTATGCTGTTAAAATACACTCTCGAAATTGATTGACATCTTGAATATTTTGTCTGCTGTAAACTTTGTCAACTGAACGTCCCCAGTGGCACGCGCACTGAATTGTCTTTGCGCTGAATTGTCTTGCGCTGAATTGTCGGCGCTGAATTGTCGGCGCTGAATTGTCCTGCGCTGAATTGTCCTGCGCTGAATTGTCGGGTCACGGTATTTTCAAGGGTTTGCAGAACAACATTTCCTCTTCAGCTGCATTGTTGTGTATGTATCTTACGAACACGAGCAAAACAGCAAGATTGGCGACAGATGTCTCTTGAAGTTGTAAAGAAAAACAACCAATGTCTTTGATGAGCCTCATTAATTTGATTTCTATGTCACAATTCATGCCCTGGATTTGTCTTGAAATAGTTGAATTCGAAAGTGGAACTGAATTTAGTTGTTTATTCCCTAGCATGCATGAAACGATGTCTAGTACACAGGGTTTTATAAGATTTTTCCCAGTCGTATGAACCTCACTATGACGGGAGATACGGTAACTCACTTTGTACGATGTTTCACAGGCATTTTCATTTTCCCGCTTTGTAGCGTGAGAAATAATACCACGTTCAGACTGTATTAATTCATCCAGTTTGCGCTGAAAAACAGGTTTGTCTTTATACTCACTATGCTGTGTGTCCAAATGTCTTTGTAACTTGGCAGGGACTGTGGCAGTATCATTCAAGATTTTGTAACACAGCACACAATGAACATTAGGAACTTTTGAATCGTCACTACATGTGAATCCTAAAGCTAAATGACTTTCATCGTACTTTGTTATTTTTAGGATTTTGGTTTTACTGGAACTACATTCACTAACACCAGTTTCTTTGTCAGTTTCTTCGTTTCTTCATGACCATCATTTCACTATGTTTTCATACTTTCCTTTTCAGACTTCCTGATTTCAGCTAGTTATCCATTATAAAACATCACAGGGAACGAAATTAAGTAAATAGGATAAAGAGAAACCGCTCAAATTATATTAACGATCAGCGCATGCGCACAGGTGGTACAACACTAAAGAAGTTTAAACAACACTGCTCGACTCTCCAGATACAAGGGGCTGACTCAGAGAGAGGAGGGGCTGAGAGAGCTGTGTGATTGTGATTAGTGCACTCAAGGTCAACGTTGACTGTTTTTAGAAGTAGCTGTTATGGTTGTAAGCAAGAGCGGAAGAGGAAAGCTTCTTATGGACTCGATTACTTCATGAAATGTTTGCAGAGAACTTCTTGTGCACAGTTTTAACATTTTAGTTTAATTGCAGCCACTGCTGATTTTTTCTCGCGGAACCCCTGAGAACACTCTGCGGAACCAAAGGGTTCCACGGAACACAGTTTGAGAACCACTGCTCTAGAGCAGGGGTCACCAAAAGATGGATCGCAGTCTGGATCCGGACAGCTGGGAAAAATCCATTCTCTGACTATAGTATTTACTTTAAAGTACTGTACATGGTGTACATAAAGTCAGGATCTATTTTTGTGAAATAATTATTTTTTTCTATTTTTCTTTTCAGAAGCCCTTAGAATGAATACAGAAGAGCGTGTGGCAATAGTAATTTGGCGAATCGAGGGAAAGAAATACCATGACATCAGAGAGAAGTTTAGAAGGAGATTTCATAAGCCGGGGCCAATAGACAAGACAATACGAAAATTGGTGAACAAATTTAAACGAACGGGATCTGTAAATGATGAAGCAAGATCAGGACGACCGTGTATGTCAGATCTTACCGTGAATGCAGTACGCGGAATTATCACTGAGGAGCCACGTACGTCCGTTCGTGCTGCATCACACAGACTCGGCCTCCCGACGTCATCTGTGCACAAAATTCTGAAAGTTAATTTGCAGAAGAAAAGCTATCATTTGCAGGTTTTACATGATTTACATGAGGAAGATTTCCCTCGACGAAGTGCTGTGTGTGCTGATCTCGTAGAACAAATCTGGAGTGATAATTTAATGGACAACATTCTCTTTAGTGATGAAGCCACTTTCCATACGTGTGGAAAAATCGCCATAACTGTCGAATTTGGGCAGATGAAAGACCGAATGATTTCGTCCAAAATTGGGAAAGAGACTCACCTAAAGTTAATGTCTGGATGGGTTTAACAAAATCTAAGGTTTATGGTCCTTTTTTCTTTGCTGAAGCTACAGTTACGGGGCTTATTTATCTGGACATGTTGCAGCAATTCCTTGAACCTCAGCTGATTGGGGACAGGATTGTTAGTACCGTCGTCTATCAACATGATGGTGCTCCTTGTCACTATGCCAAAATTGTTCAGGATTATCTAAATGGACGTTTTCCAAATCGCTGGATCGGACGCGGAAGCAACAGACGTTGGCCAGCGAGATCACCAGATTTAACCCCTTTAGATTTCTTTGCATGGGGCTTTATCAAATCGCACGTCTATCAGACGAAGATTACGAGTCTTGAAAACTTACGTACACGTATACGAACTGCTGCAGATAACATAACCCCGCAAATGCTCCAGAATGTGTTTAGAAATGCTGCGGAACGATTTGAGCTGTGCAGGGATACTGATGGGCGTCACGTCGAATCCTACTCTTAATTATTTAATAAATGTTACCACTTTATCATTTTATGATTGAATTCCATATAATTTCCAAGTGCTTCACAAAAATAGATCCTGACTTTATGTACACCCTGTATAAGCAAACCTAATTGAGCCCATGTTACACGGCCATTTTTAGCTGTTGAGGTTGTGTTGCAGAAGAAAAGATGAGAGCCGTCGAAATAAGATTCATATTATCACATATACATCACACATGTACTTTACGTTTTACCATCCTGTCGCCGGTGAATTTGTGCCACGAAATTTAAGCGAGTAACCTTACCTGTACGATATCAGAAGAGCAAGATTGACATAGGTAATATTACCCATAAGCACCTGACATGACCCAACCTAACCCCAAATTAGATTATCTAAGGAAGGAAAATGAAAATAACAAAATTAAATAGTTATTCATATAAAGAAAATTTATCACAACAAACTTACTTCAAATATCTTTTCGTAAGTATAAGTGTTGGATACAGAGTTTGGCAAATCTTAAGGAAGCGTCCTGGGAAGTTTTTTGGATATAAAACATGTTTTCCCGATGTATTTCTATGTGATTTATTCGAATTTGACATCCGTTACAGTCGCAAATCACTCGTTTATGACTTTCCCCACCCCCTCAACAAATATAACCTAACCTAACCTAACGAACCTAACGTGTATATAAATGTTACCTACCCATTAATATCCTGGATTATACAATTTCGCCGCCTGGAGAAGGAAGTTGTGGAAGCGGTCCTCACAGTTCGGGAAGGCCTTCAAGAAGTACGCCCATTAGAGGTATCGCAGGAAGAAAATTTTCTGCCTTCCGTACTGAGGCGTTAAATTTCTGACGTCCCTTCAAGTACATTTATCTAATTTGCACACAACGCTGCCAGGCGCAAGAAATGCCGTCCACTTCAAAAACGTTAATTAAAATTACTTATCCTTAATGAAAATAAAAACGCGGGGGCATTTTATTGAGAAAAATATAATCTTTCATATTATTAATATGTTAAATCTCTGTACTACTTAATAAGAACCGGGACCTTTCCTTAAGATTATCCCAGAGTTTTACCGATCGTCACTGTGTGTGTGTGGGTGTGTGTGTGTGACGTTCATAATAATGGACGTGAACACATTAAACATGATGTAAACAAACAGAATGTTACACAGCTAATATTGCCACCCAAAATAACTTCACAAGTTAAATGGTTAAGACACGAAGCTGGTTGAGCGTTAACAGATAGTTCACAAACACAATTAAAGATTGAAATGGTTGAGTAGACTATATATGGTAACGTGAATATATCTCAAATTTTTCGTTTAATAATTCACTCAGCCCTCAAGCCTCAGCAAATGAATCGGAAATTTTACCGTATATGATTTTTAAAAATATAAATATAACTTCAACTGATGATATTACACACTAAAATGTTTTAAACTTTAATCTTATGTTCACAGGTTTAAACTTACCTTATATAATTAGTCGAAAGGGGAATAGGCCTAGGGACGAAGGAAATTTCCTTGATTGGGCAAGAACTAAACTGATTTTAGCAGCGGGATGTCATGCTCAATATAGGCCATATCCCACGGCCTCCCTTAAGAAAAGTTTAATTTATTATCAAAATGAGAAGGAAGCGCCTACAAGATCTTGTTTCGTCCGCTCGACTTCTCTCAATCTCTTCTCTCTAGCCTCTTCCGTCTGCGATGCGCGCTCTGTTTATACCTATCCCGAATTATGGCTTTCCAGTTTTCATTTCCCCTGAGAGAGATTTACTTTTGTGTTTATCATACGTTCCTAGAACTTAGAAAGACATTTTAAATGCATCATATTAAAGGTTTTAAATAATGCTGTTTTTATATTTTTCAAGTACTAAAAGGAATATTTCTATATTAATTAAGGCTAGTGAAAATAAAATCATACCATAATTCACCACCTGTCTCTCCTTTTCAGGTCCAAACGGCTGTACCGATTTTCATAAAACTTCGTGACGACACCTTCTCGGTTCCCTTGTATTTTTAGCAACTTTCTTTTCACGTCGAGTGTCCCCAAAATATTTTATCCCAATTTATCCCCCCAAAAATGTATATGCTAAAACACAAAGCACTTAAATTTCAAGATAAGATATGAAACTCAAAATTTTGATGATTGCTTTTTTTTCGTGAATTTGTTGATCTACTGTACTGGCTTTTCTGACTATTAGAAAAATGTAAAATTTTATAGAAGCGTTGACTGGTTGCCTTCCCTATCATTAAAGTCTACAAGTAAACTAAGTCCCAACACGCTTCTACAAAGTTTCATACACTTTCGTGGAATGAAGAAAATCAAATTGGTCAGTAAATTTAGAAAAAATGTAGCCATCAAAATTTTTAGCTACGCATCCGAAGCCATGATAGGTAAAAAAAATGTGTTTATCCCAGTTTATGGGAAAATAGAGAGATAAGAACGTTTTATATTATTTCTGTTTCAAATGCAGCGGCATCAGTTTCCAGTTCAGGTTTGATTCGGGATGACGGCTAACAAGAGCCAAGGTCAAACCCTGAAAATGGTTTCTTCTTGCACGGTTAACTTTACGTTTCCATGGGCGTATGGAGAAAATCAGAAAATTTAGGTATTCTCTCCAAAACTGGATACGTGAACGAGAAACGAGGAACTTTCACCAACAATGTAGTGTTTCACGAAGTATTGTTTTGAATGAAAAAATTTGCTTTTAAATTTTGTCATTTGTCATTTTGTCACTAAATGTATTTCGCAAATCACTAAAAAAGCACTTCATTAGCTCCTACTAATGTATAAGTTCACTAGTGCCATTTTTACCATAGTAGTAGTAGTAGTACTCATCTCAGTAGCCACTTCCCCCAAATATGTTCGTGTTGAACGCATGCCTCCCACCGTGACCCGACAATTCAGCGCAGGACAATTCAGCGCCGACAATTCAGCGCCGACAATTCAGCGCAAGACAATTCAGCGCAAAGACAATTCAGCGCAAGACAATTCAGCGCGAAAATACCAACAAAGAAGAAGAAAGAACAAATCCAGAGGGAAGAGAGGCTTGCAACTGTTAGGTTAGGTTAGGTTAGGTTAGGTTAGGTTTCTTGTTTTTGAAATAAAATCTTAATTTTAACAATTCTAAAAATTTTTGTTTTTTAAATAAAATTTTAATAATTATACTCCTTTGAATTTTATCTCCGATTTGTCACTCCTTCGTTATGTCACTCCTTCGTTACGGTATTTATGTCACTCCTTTGTTATGTCACTCCTTTGAAATGTCACTCCTTCGATACAGACCCAATTTAGCATATATAAATATACAAATTTTTCTCTTTTTTATTTATTGCGATTTATTTTTATTATTTTTAACTAAACTTTTAACTGTACTGACTTGCGCTGAATTGTCGGCGCTGAATTGTCTTGCGCTGAATTGTCTTTGCGCTGAATTGTCGGCGCTGAATTGTCGGCGCTGAATTGTCCTGCGCTGCATTGTCGGTGCTCCGAAAATACATACTACAGGTGAAGAAATTTTTAATCGCGTTGACTCCTACTTTACGACAAAAGGGCTCTCATGGGAACAGTGTTTTGATGTGTGTACAGATGGTGGGCAATAAATGACTGGCAAACATTGTGGTTTTATTGCAAGCATGAAGGCGGTCGCACCGAAATGTGGGAGTAACCACCACTGCATCATTCATCGGCAACCGCTCGCTGTGAAAAAGATTCCCGAAACACTCAAAACCGTGCGTCATGAGGCTGTTGAAATTGCCAACTTTATTAAATCAAGGCCATTAAACTCAAGACTCTTTAGTGTTCTGTCCGAAGAAATGAGTAACAGCTACACGACTTTACTTATGCACAGTGAAGTATAATAGTTATCTTGGCGTAAAGTTTTGGTTCGTGTGTTCACTCTGCGCTCAGAATTGCTCATATTTTTGATAAATCACCCCTTCAAACTTTCATCACGTTTATCGGATCTTGTGTGGGTACAACGATTGGCCCTATGGCAGATATTTTTTATCAGGCTGAATGAACTTAATTTATCGCTTCAAGGCACGACCACAACAATTTTATCCGCTCGTGTGAAAATTAACTCTACATTACGGAAGATGGCCTTTTGGGAAACACGCATAAGGAAAAATGTCACCGATTGTTTTCTCATCCTACATGATTTTTGATAGAGCTGGAGAGTGAGATCTCTGATAGTGTATGGTGAGAAATTATTCAGCATTTACGAGACTTACAGCAAATCATCAGCAATATTTCCCACCTGATGACGAAGACGGTAGTTGGTTGCGAAATCCATTCGCTGCATCTGTGCCACATTAAAATCTAAGCGTGAAAGAAAGTGAACAGTTGATAGACATAAGTACAGATGATGGTGTTAAAAGACCCTTTCAGCAAAACTCGATTGATCAACTACTGGGCACGTCTGAAGGAAGAATTTTCTGAAATTTTAAAACGTGCTGTGTACAAGCTATTTCCTTTTGCAACTATATATTTATGCGAAGCAGGATTTTTAAAGTACGCTTTAACTAAAACAAATTACCGAAGTAGGCTTGGTGCGGAACCTGATATGAGGTTGCAGTTGTCTAGCATACTGGAGAACCTGACTTTAATTAAGAAGCTCCTTGACAAGAAGTAAGCCCATCCATCTCATTGACTCGAAGTAAGTCAACAAAGGTTATTTCAGAGCACTTAATACCTATGTATTATTTTATAACATTTAAAAGTTGTTATATTGCGTTAATATTCATTTTAGGAAATTCATTTTACGTCAATATTCATTTTGGGAAAAGTGTTCCATGGTAGGAAAAAGGTTGAGAACCACTGCTCTAGAAGATATCTAATATTTTCAACTCTCCAACATTTTTAACCCGTTAAGTGTTTTGTACGTACTTGTATGTTACGGTTAGTTTGTTAGATTAGGTTCAAAATGAACACATCAGGGGTTTAAAGCTAGGAGCAATCAGGGAAAGGAAGGTTTGCCATATTCAAAATCCCAACCATACCACCATTGGCTATATTAAAATATTCCATATCATATCGGATATGATGAAAGGTTTTCTGCATTATTTTGATCCTTTGAGGTTAGCATGTAATTAGACATTTAATAATAATTTTTCAGTTATTGATAATGTAACATATTAAAAATTAATCGTAATAAATTTACTCTCTTAATCAATAGGAAGTATTAATATGATCCGAAGATATGACAAAAGAAGGTTTTTGCACTATTTTACCACTTTAGGCATGTATTTTATATAAATAAAATTACTTTTTAGCAATATTATAAAAAGTTTTTTGAGGAATACTTTTTTTTTTGTAAAAAAAAAGTGACTACTTTTTTAAACGATGATGTAGTGCCCAACCCGTATATTTATTTATGGTACTGGACACCCATTCTATTACGTTAATTCACTTCACGGGCACCCTTTAAGTTGGGCGTACCCGGTGATTTTATCTCTTATTTTCGTCCAGGACGACTCGGCCTACCCAAACGGATGGCCCTTTAAATTGATAGGCTAGGTTCCTTCGGCTTTCCAAAAGCCCACTTTGAACGTTAATTTTCCCCAGCTAACAAGAGAGGTCTATCACAAGGTATTTATAACAACACACGCCCTCTTATAAATTTTATTAAATGTTACTCGACACAGTACATGCATTTAATAGTTTATTCTGAAGTAAATCTATAAATTTCCATACAATACAATCCAATCTTAACGTCAAAGACAAAGGTCACAGTTATATGAATTTAATAGTTTATTCTGAAGTAAATCTATAAATTTCCATACAATACAATCCAATCTTAACGTCAAAGACAAAGGTCACAGTTATGTGAATTTAATAGTTTATATATCGAGGGGCTTTATATTTTAGTGCAACAAAATAAATAACAAGAAATGAAGTGGTCGGAATTCGACCCAGATATTCAAAGAATTAATTTACTTACTACTGCGGAAGACAAAATTACGCTCACTTGTGCTGCGTACGGACCGTAGATTTATGGCCCGCTCAAAATTTTCAACGCTACAGTATATCAACTAACGGGACTTTCTTCTGAACCCAAATTGACGGATTCAGGAACTAGGGGCCCAGACGTACCCCGTTTAGCATTTACTTGGAGCCAAATTAAATTAATGGAAAGTTCACAAAACTCTTGGTCCGTTGGTTAACATTAATTAAGATACAATCAAATTATCGGTTAAGGTCGTTAACAATAACCTTTCTTATGCACCGATTTCCGCGTAAGCTAATGACATGGTATACTTTACGTTTTAAAGTTTATTACGCCACAAGTCTACAGGGGGTTTGTTTAACCACAGTTAACTTCAAGGAGGAACGACTACAACTAACTTAACAATTTTCGAATTTACTTTACAATTTTGAAGGACCCCGCCTTCCAATGTTCTGAAAGCCTATCAAACCCTTTGTTTTTCCTAAGACCGTCCCCCCAGAAGGCTATTACCCATACAAGAGGGAAAGAAGGCGTCTTTACTACGTTTCCCAGGATCCTGGGCCCCCTGATTGGAGCGGGACCTGATTTCCGAGTATAAACCCCTCCTTCTTCCCAAAAAATACATTTAAATACCGTTAACAGATTCGAAGCCCTAAGTTTATGACCCCCTCGTGGTTCAACTTTAGCAGCGTCTTCGAATCTGCCTTACAAAAGTCGCACCATCATGCGAAAGAGAAACTAAAATTTTCGACCCAGCAAAAGAGGAACCCCCCCATTTGCACGTACATCCAAATCCGTTGGATTACCCTTCTCGCTGGGGTCGGGTCTCGGTGATAAACCTCTGTCCCCACGTGGTTTGGCTTTATTACTTCTCTGAGAATCCGAACTAAGATAGAACAACTTTAAACAATCTGAAACACTTCGGATTTATTCGTTCATGAATGTTTAAAAACCAAACCACACTGCGTTCAGAGATGCACACCACGAAATCTTAAAAATAACATTCCTTCACTTATTTTATAAAAGATCTCTGCCTGCAAACTTCATGGTTACGACATCCCTCCCCTCCTTTAATTTTGCACTCCGATGCAAACTTTCTTAACTAGGGTCGGGTATTATCACTTTACTCAAAAATTTTCCATTTACTTGTCCCCTTTATTGGGACGCTAACACTGAAGATTTTATTTGTCCCCTTTATTGGGACACTAACACTGACACATTTAGTTTTAGTCATCCTCGGGTTCTTCGTAGTGTACTCGAGGTCGGGGCCTAAGAGCATACGGACGCTCGAACGGTGGCCCTGTGAAAGCAGCCTGTCTGCTTTCTCCGGGGGACCCTATTCCCATAAGGTCCCCGCGAGGAGGTAGTTCGGAAGCACCTGGCGGCTCCTGCCCGCCACTCGGTCCTGCCAGGGGGCAGGAGGTGCACTCCGGTTCACCTCCACGGGTCGATGTTCCTCCGTTCCCTGGCGAAGCTCTCGGGGAGGAAGTAGCTCGGAGGCGCCCGGCGGATCCCATTCCGCCACTCGGTCCTGCCAGCGGGCAAGAAGCGCACTCCGGTTCACTTCCCCTTGTTGATGTTTCTCCGGTGTCGAGGGCGGAGCTCCAGAGAGGAGGGGCGGTGGCCCTTCCCCCATCTCATCCCCTGCGCCGTCAGCCCCGCCTTGTCGCTCGACGTCCCATGGGGCCTCGATGCTGCGGCGGATGCGGTCTCGATGGATCACTATCTGATGTCCAGTGATCATGTGACGCAGGAGATAAGTGACTGGAGTCTTCTGTTCGATGATGATGTATGGACCCTCGTACCGGGGCTCCAACTTGCCTCTACCCGGTCGTGGGTAATCAATGTACACCAAGCCATGGGGCGCCTTCTCTTCGAACGGCTTCAATTCCTTGATTCCGTTAGCCTTCTCGTATCTCCGCATGAACTCTTCCACTCGGCGGTAGATTTCGCTCAGACTCCTCTTTCGGTCTTCGGCGTATTCCTCTGGGTTGTACGGGCTCACGCACGCCTCCTGTGGCATGCGAAATAGCTTTGAAGGTACGTTGGGGGTTCGCCCGTACATCAAGAAGAATGGAGAATATCCCGTGGCTCGGTGCACTCGGATGTTCAAGGACAATTCCACGGTGTCGAGGATTTTATCCCAGTCTCGTCCAGTTTCTTCACAAAGTATGCGGAGTTTGATGCATAACTCTTTATTCAGACGTTCGATCTTCCCGTTGCTTTGGGGATGGTATGCGGCGGTCCGTTGGTGTTGTACTTCCCAAACCCTGAAGAGCTCCTGCAAGGTAGAGTTCCAGAACTCCTTGCCTTGGTCGGATACTACTGCTGAAGGGGCGCCCAGTTTGCACAGTATCAAACGATGGAACTTGTCCGCCACCTCCCGGGCCGTCTTGTCCTTTATTGCTGCCAGGATGGTTTGAACCACACCTGGCCAAAATAAAGGTCCCGTAGGACCCTAGTCCCGGATGAATGCTCCCGACGTCAGTGTGGGCTTTCCAAATGAGCTGCTCTCTCAACTTTTTAGGAACTACGATGACCTCTCTTCCGTTCGCATCGATGTAAACCAGCAGGTTCCTCACTAGTTTGACTCTCGACGGCTGGATGGGCTTGGTTACGGGCCAGCTGAAAGCCTTTCCTTCTTCGATGGCTGCTCGAATTGCCGCTATTTCAACGTCCTTCTGCTGTTGTTTGCCGATTACCTTGCGATCAATGATCGCTTTTTTCGGATATTGCGTTCACAAACTCCTTCGTCACTCCAGGCGGGCGGGACAACCAATCGGCCACTCTGTTGAGTTTGCCTTTCACGTACTCGATGAGAACGTCGTAGTCTTTCAATGTCATAACCGAACGCTCTAGTCTTCCATTGGGCTCTCGGTGTCCTTCCCTCAGAAGCCACTTCAACGCTTATGGTCAGAACGGACGATGACTCTCTGCCAAATATAACATTGCTTCAATTCCTTTTTGTTAGTTGGCCTCTGGGAGTTTTTGATGGCCTCTTCTTTGGATTGCTGTGGCTTCACCCCGTTCCTGGTGACCACATGGCCTAAATACCCCACCTGGGACTGTAATAACTGACATTTTTCCAACTTTACCTTTAAGTTGGCGGTGCGTAGGCTATCCAAGGCTCGTCGTACCCTCTCGTCATGTCCTTCTAAAGACCTTCCAAGGACAATGAGGTCATCTAAGTAAATCTGTACTTCCTTGTCCAGTTGCTTCGGCAAAATAAAATTCATTACTCTTTGGAACACTGGTGGACTATTGGACAACCCAAACGGGACCACCCTGAACTCGAAATGACCGCTTCCCGTGGAGAAGGCAGTTTTCGAGATGCTATCGTCGTGAATGGCCAACTGCCAATATCCCGAGCGTAAATCCCTGCTCGAGAAGTAATGAGTCCCGTGCAACTTGGCCAAGGTTTCATCAATGATGGGTACTTAATATTTGTCCTTGCTGCCATTGACGTCCCAAGGTCTATAGTCTACACAAAGCCTCAGGGCCCTACGCTTCTTTTCTTCAATCGCTTCCCCTTTGGACTCCTGTGGTCACTCTTCGTTCCTAGTGATCACGTGGTCCTGGTACTCTACCTGTGACGGTAGTAGTTAATCTTTTCTTTCCCTCGTCGGTCTTCTTCCCTTTGAGAGCGACGGACATCGGTGAACATGCGTCTTGAGGTGTTTCAATCTCTTCTTAGTCACTTGTGGAAATTTGACTCTTTCTCACCGTGACACTTGTTCCATTTTTTTTTCGGGGCGAGGAATCAACGGCTGTTCCGACTAACCTCCCCGTTCTCGTTGCCTCAACCACCATGCCGATGTCATCTTATCTTCAAGGTAATACTCTTCAGTCGTCACCTTTATTTCTCAAGAGTAACTTTACCGCCTCCTTGGAAAGGTTAACTTCCCGTTGAGATTTCCGCTCTGTGATACTTGCAAACCACGCTGAGCCTCACTGCACATTCATTGCAGCGTAGAGTAGACGTCCAGGGGAAACCATACCCCAAATTTTCTTCTTCGTCTATTCCCTTTTCATTTAACTTCCCTTTGGGGATTCTGCTCGACAACTTCTCCAAGTATCCTCGAGCCTCACCGCATATCCCATGCAGCGGAGATAGAGACCCAGGGGAACCATATCCCCATTTTTCACGATTACCAATGGAAACGACCAGGGGGAACGGCTATGCTGTATCACTCCTTGATCCAGCATTTCTGCTATTTGTCGCTTTACCTCCTCCTCGTGTGTAATAGGTACCTGTAGGGTCGCCTAAAGATGGGAGGATGATCCTGGGTTTCCAACTTCATTGGCATCAGGTTATTATAACCCAATGGCTCGCCATCCATGAGAAGACATCTGAATAATCCCTTAGCCACTCTTCGACGGTTTTCCTTTCTTTGTCGGAGAAGGATTTCCAACCAAGGACATAGGACTTGAGGCGTGTCACTCGTTCTTCGAAGTCCTTCTTCGATGCTTGACTTCCTTTCACCGTGACATTCGTTCCAATTTGGGGTGAGCGTCGACCGGTCGACTACCCTCCCTATTAGCTCTGCCTCCGTCACTAGCCCACGACGTCTCCTTTTTCGCCAAGGTATTCTTCGTCATCCTGATTGATCATCAGTAACCTTATCTTCCTCTGTGGGATCCTGCTCGGTAACATTTTTAAGTTTCCCCGAGCTTCACTGCACATCCCGTGCAGCGGAGAATAGACGTCCAAGGGAACTACGTCCCCGGGTTTCTCTGACTTCTCGCGTCAGAATCACGGCGGCCACCTTTAGTTTTTCGTGCGGGATTGCCTCTACCAGAGTCACCCTCGCACTTTACTGTCTACTCCCTTTCTTGGATGGTTACTGTTTCATTCAGTGACTGTCCTCTTCCGGTGGTCCACCTGGGCTTCGTACCTTTGTTTCGTCTTCATATCCTCCGAAACAACACGCCTATAGTCAAGTCTTGCTGAGCCTCTGGAATTATACAGACACAAAAGAATTCTTCAACCCCCCTTCCCATAGTCAAACTTACTTCTACTCCCCTTACATGAATGGGCGGGGCCGGTGCAACTGTGTACTGAGAAGTTGGCAACTGTCCAAAGAAGGCTCCCGATGTTCTTGTGCATAGCTTATGTCAATGTGACGGAAGCTCCACCATCGACTAGCGCGGTGGAAGCTTGTTGAACGACGAATACTGGTAGGGTGATCAGTCCTAGCCGACGACTCGCCGCTACTTCCTCTGAAGCTATTCGGGAGGCTTCCCCTTCCAATCCTGCTGAAGGTTTGCTCGAGGCACGCCTCTTCCCAATTTCGCATTTGCTGACAAATCTTGCACTGGCTCCGGCCACTTTCTTCCATTGTTTCCTCTTTGGAGTCTCTGTCTTCATTTGACTTGGTTTGTTTTCTCTTCTGGTTTCTCATGGGGTTGTAGTCACATTCTTGAGTTGTGTTATTCCTCCTGTGACCAGTGTCACAGTTCTTCCTTCTGGGCTCTCCTCTCTTGCTGGACTTGTCTCCGTCGTTCACCTCCACATCCTTGATGTTGTCCTCCTTTGTGGCTGTTCTTTCTTCTGGATGTTGTGAGTTGTAGTCCCAGGATGTGGGAGGATTTTGCAGTTTCTGCAGTCTTCGGCTTCTGTCATGTGGCGTTTCTTCTCTTAGGACCTCTTCATCTCTTAGTCCTAAGCTTGGGTTGTTTACCGAAAACTGGGTTGATTCCATCCAATAGTCCCGAAAGGATGTTCCTTTGATGCAATTACAAGCATACTCCGGCATAACGGTCTTCAACGCGTCCTTAGGTATGCCCACTTTAATATGTCTCCTTATGGGATTAGCCTGAACCAAGGCATTACCTGCACTTAATGTTCCTGTGGCAATTGGGTTGACTGTCTCACCTTTTTCCTTCCTGACGGCGTTTGGGCTGGTTCCTGGGTTCTCTTGTGCCCGTTCGCCCATAAACTTCGGCGAACTTCCTTCCAATGTGTGTCCAAAAGTCGTTTGCTCAGGACCCCTTACTGCCTGTTCACGTTGCAAAGGTAAGCTAGTACTCTTTAATACCTGTACGACGGTTTTTATATTCTTCTGCCGGTCTTCGTCGGTGCGGTGTTTCTCGTCTCTTGTGGTGTGTGCACTTCTGCAAGGATTCTTTGGGATGTCTTCTGGGTTCTCTGGTCTCCACCCAATCCTTTCCTGCCTCGAAAGTTCTTCTGTAACGGGAGGAACTAGAGAGATTCTTCGGGGACGAACCCCCGACCTTCGGTTGTCCAAATCCATCGCGGAATAATCATTACAAGGTCTTCCAGTTTCGACCTTCTTCGATTTATTTCTTCCCTAATTCCTTGCATTCCTTTAGTAACCGATACTGTTGGCCAAATTTATCCTTTTTAAATTTTCCAAACTTTCTGTACTTATTTCGTTTAAGTTCGTTGGTTCGGTATCACTCATGTCACTTGTGCTTTCTTCATTCGTTATTTCCACACTCTTTACCGACATCGCGAAACTTATTTGTTATTTATTTTATTTTAAAACCTTTAAACTGTACTCACTGTTAGCGACACTTTTTACTGTTACAATTATTTCAAAGAATTATTGTTCAAATACTTCTACGTTCGTGCTTTACTGTCACGAAAATTTATTTTAACAACAAGTTACACTCTTGCGATAAATACCTTGCAATAGAATCCCACTTCTGACACCATCTGATGTAGTGCCCAACCCGTATATTTATTTATGGTACTGGACACCCATTCTATTACGTTAATTCACTTCACGGGCACCCTTTAAGTTGGGCGTACCCGGTGATTTTATCTCTTATTTTCGTCCAGGATGACTCGGCCTACCCAAACGGATGGCCCTTTAAATTGATAGGCTAGGTTCCTTCGGCTTTCCAAAAGCCCACTTTGAACGTTAATTTTCCCCAGCTAACAAGAGAGGTCTATCACAAGGTATTTATAACAACACACGCCCTCTTATAAATTTTATTAAATGTTACTCGACACAGTACATGCATTTAATAGTTTATTCTGAAGTAAATCTATAAATTTCCATACAATACAATCCAATCTTAACGTCAAAGACAAAGGTCACAGTTATATGAATTTAATAGTTTATTCTGAAGTAAATCTATAAATTTCCATACAATACAATCCAATCTTAACGTCAAAGACAAAGGTCACAGTTATATGAATTTAATAGTTTATTCTGAAGTAAATCTATAAATTTCCAGACAATGCAATCTAATCGTAACGTCAAAGACAAAGGTCACAGTTATGTGAATTTAATAGTTTATATATCGAGGGGCTTTATATTTTAGTGCAACAAAATAAATAACAAGAAATGAAGTGGTCGGAATTCGACCCAGATATTCAAAGAATTAATTTACTTACTACTGCGGAAGACAAAATTACGCTCACTTGTGCTGCGTACGGACCGTAGATTTACGGCCCGCTCAAAATTTTCAACGCTACAGTATATCAACTAACGGGACTTTCTTCTGAACCCAAATTGACGGATTCAGGAACTAGGGGCCCAGACGTACCCCGTTTAGCATTTACTTGGAGCCAAATTAAATTAATGGAAAGTTCACAAAACTCTTGGTCCGTTGGTTAACATTAATTAAGATACAATCAAATTATCGGTTAAGGTCGTTAACAATAACCTTTCTTATGCACCGATTTCCGCGTAAGCTAATGACATGGTATACTTTACGTTTTAAAGTTTATTACGCCACAAGTCTACAGGGGGTTTGTTTAACCACAGTTAACTTCAAGGAGGAACGACTACAACTAACTTAACAATTTTCGAATTTACTTTACAATTTTGAAGGACCCCGCCTTCCAATGTTCTGAAAGCCTATCAAACCCTTTGTTTTTCCTAAGACCGTCCCCCCAGAAGGCTATTACCCATACAAGAGGGAAAGAAGGCGTCTTTACTACGTTTCCCAGGATCCTGGGCCCCCTGATTGGAGCGGGACCTGATTTCCGAGTATAAACCCCTCCTTCTTCCCAAAAATACATTTAAATACCGTTAACAGATTCGAAGCCCTAAGTTTATGACCCCCTCGTGGTTCAACTTTAGCAGCGTCTTCGAATCTGCCTTACAAAAGTCGCACCATCATGCGAAAGAGAAACTAAAATTTTCGACCCAGCAAAAGAGGAACCCACCCATTTGCACGTACATCCAAATCCGTTGGATTACCCTTCTCGCTGGGGTCGGGTCTCGGTGATAAACCTCTGTCCCCACGTGGTTTGGCTTTATTACTTCTCTGAGAATCCGAACTAAGATAGAACAACTTTAAACAATCTGAAACACTTCGGATTTGTTCGTTCATGAATGTTTAAAAACCAAACCACACTGCGTTCAGAGATGTACACCACGAAATCTTAAAAATAACATTCCTTCACTTATTTTATAAAAGATCTCTGCCTGCAAACTTCATGGTTACGACAACGAACCTCCCAAAAAACACGTCACATCATTATGTATATTTAACTTTTGAGATACATTTATCATAATATAATTTATAGAAAGAGTTTAATGCAGTGATTTTTTAAAATAAAAATAAATCGGAATACTGAACAAACGAAATACTATTGGCAGCAACAGGAGAGTATTCCGTATTGTTTTATCAATCTTAATTTGAATGAACCTAAAAATAAAATACTGAATTCCCTCATCCTGAAAAACTGTGTAAAATGTAATGATGGGACTGTTCAACCTCTTTCGCAACATCTACGATCATACGTCGAACGACCTACAACTTTACATGGGATCCGAAACACGAGTCGCTACATAATCTGAACGCAGAGGACGGTCTCCCATCCATCTAGACCCAATGGCACTGGCCATGACGTAACCCATATGTATATTTATTCTTTCTATAAATGAGAACTTTTCCAGTCATTCATTGCATAGCATAATTTGAACAGTTTAGTGTTGTCACTGTTTTTATAAAATGGTCATAAAAGGAGAGGATTTATCTATACTTGATAAATTAAAACCTGATTTCTGAAATATAATTTCACAACAAATTCTTGGCAAATTTTTATCGTGATATTTTTTATGCTCCTGCCTATTTCTCTTAATAATAGAGGGATGCAATCCAATTTAACGTTGAAAAATATTCAATTTTCAAAATTCACAATTCTGTCATTCTATATATATATATATATATATATATATATATATATATATATAGATAGTCAAATTTACGACCTTTTTTTATTAATTTAGGTCACGCATTCTATGTTTATTGTTGCAATTGTTTAATCTTTTGTTTCGGACTTTATGTTGACCTTTTTGGAAGTTAAAATAAATTATATTTGCAAACTTTTCATCTTGTCTTGTCTTCAAACAGTTCTGTTATACGTATTTAGGACTGATCGATTTTTGTTGTAGAGTCACGTGATGATTAATTATCTTTCACTGCGGGGTTTTGGTTGGTAAATAACCCGGTAATGCATCTCGAAAAAATGTTTTCCAGAGTTTTTTTTGTTTGTTTTTACAGATCTAAAATTTATTGGCCTGAGTAAGGTTCCATTATTTCATTGTCACCACTTATTTTAGAGATGGGTTTTATATTGGCTGTCCTCCATTCCGATGTCAGATGGCAATTTTCCATCTGCAGGTGATTTATTAAATATTTTACTAACTGGACGCATAATCTAAATCTGTCAATCCACTTGAAAAAAGCTTCTTTTAATATATCGTCCAATCAAAGCAGGTGACTTGTTTTGTTGGAAGAGAAAGAATAAAATGGCGAAAACATTAAAGGATAATGATGGGCAATGGAGAGGGGGGGAGAGGGGAAAGAACAGAACAAGGAGAAAATATATTTGTGAAATGTGGCAGAACGTATAGAAAGATTTTAAAATAGTCAAATGAGGTGCCATAATCGCAAGTAGGACTTTCTGAACTGAACCTTGAATTAAAATAATATTAGAAAAGAAGCAGGAGTAATTGTAATAACATATGATATGTTTCATTCATACGAAACCCTATTTAAAGTACACCATAAGCAGTAAAGTTCCCTATGATATTTAAATTTTAAACCGTTTGGGTCTTTATTACATGTCAAGATAGGTCAAGGAAAGGTTCCTCTCAGAATTATATTTCAAATTTGGAACGTATAAACAATTTTTGGGAACTTACTCTCTTTTTGACACAATACACGCAAAACATATACCAAACAGGGAACCCATCCAGTCAATATTAGGAACCCTTTGTCACTTTAAACGTAATGTTACAAAAAGCACCCTACCCATCCAACCGCTGTAACCCTTCTGTAACCCTTTCTTACACACTACTTGAAAGGCTGCAATTCCAAAGTATTCTTACATGGACAACACAAAGTAATCCGAAATCAAACCTGGACGCAAACTTCTACTACATTTGCAAACAAAAGGGACATCACTGCTTCCGCCTCTAAAAATAATGTTTAAATATCTTACAGAGTAACCCTTCTTTTTCTAAGAATGTCCTTCAGTCTTCCGGTCTTCATCAACGGAATATTACTGTACTTCAGAACTTTCAGTACGCTGAAACCTGAACTGGATAGCGCCTCTTCTTATAGTCATTCATGTAGAGCGCCGAGTGACTGCTTAATCTGTATTTTAACCAAATTTCAATCTACCCTTCCTCCTAAGACTTTAATAATAATAATACAATAATAATAATGACTATTGTCAAATTTACAATTTTAGCAAGAATAACTAAATAAATGTTCATTCTATAAATCAGTGATACAATTTTTTATTACAATAAAGCTATATATTATGATTAACGGAAAGGCGGCAAGTCTGTGGAGAATATTCTTCGGGCAGTAAAAGCATGAAATTTTTATTGTACCTTCCCTACACATGAGGAATTAGTCCCCTAATGTAAAACATACTCTATGTCAGGGGTACCCACACTTTTCGTCCATAAGATCTACTTTTCTTATCGTTACCACACCGCGATCTACTATTAAAATTTTGACTCCGCAAAGGACATACAGTAGATAAAAGCGCGCTTTACAAATTAATATGTTTAATACGTATGCAATAAAATACATATGCATATACAGACGATACAATAAAGTAATACTTGGGATTTGAAGAAGGTAGCTAAGGATTATTGGGGGTTAGGCATGTTTTCGATTAAGTAGGTAGAAGATTAAATTAAAATAAATATATCAAAAAAATAAAATAAAGCGACAATTCATAAAGTGGCAAGTGATCTGTCTTCCCTTATGAACAGACTTGTTTTGTCGAGTGTCCAGTGTTACCAACTGAATAAGTTGTTTTAGTCAAAGTAACTTTAAAAAAGTGTTCGGTGCCTTCGTAACTAAATTACCTCTCGTTATTAACTATTCATAACCGAATATATTTTATTTATTGACTTTATTTATTATTATATTTACTTGATTAAACGAAGGCAAGTGCATATAGCTTGCTTTGCGGTGTTCGAGAAGTGTAAAATTCTAATCTAGCAGAAAACGTGGTCTAATAAGGTTGATTTTGATTTGCTAAAGATCATCAAGTAGGGTGTGTTCACCCTCCGTGGTAAAAAGTTGGTCGAACAGCGGGCAGATTAAATTATTTTTTTTATTGGTCATAAATTGCCTTGTATCTTTATCCCTCTTTATTAAAACTTTTGTTTTTGCAGAACCTTCGCCTCTAACTTAATTACGTATATATAAGTTCTTGTTCTTTCTCGTTCAATACAATTTTGTTACAGAAACCTGTCTTCTGCGTTTCAAGAACGTTTTTGAGGGCTTGCGTTAGTGACGTCACAACTAAGCACGCGGTAGACCTACATTTTATTTACTAATTGCTTTTTACTTATTCCCGGAGACTTACGTCGTTATTAGATTACTATTATCAACTCGCTATTAATTTCCGAACGCTAGTAATTTAATTAGTTAATAGCATGGCACCCCCGCCAAGTACTTGCAGTCGGTGCGAAGGGAAGTTTGCTGCTTACGCGTTTAATTTAGCTAATATAATGATCAATTAGTTTGCAGGTGGTACTCAAACATGGATTTCTTGAAGAACGAACTACAGCGTGAGAGGGAAGACAGAAGAAGCTTGAGGAAAGGGTGATGCTCCTGACAGCAAAATTAGAATCCCTTGGAACTTCTGAGAGGAGTTATTCTTCAGTCGCGGCTTCTCTTGCCTCAATTTCTTCGTTCAAGTGCGTACTGAAGCCCCATTGAGATAACCAAAGCCTTGTCTACCCGTAATAACAAACAATAAGTTTTCTGTTTTAGGTTTCGAAGACGCTAATGAACCTGAAATACAACTCGTTGGTGATTTCATTGTTCGAGGGGAGCTCGAGGAATTCTGTGGAAGAAACCCCCGTCGTAGGCCCCGTTACTGCTACCCTGCTGCAAGGGTGGAGGATATAAAGAATAGTTTTGACTAGTTTACAGAGGGAACCTTTGAGGACACAACGTATGTTATTCATGTCGGTAATAATAACGTTTTAAATTCTAGATTGGAAGAGCTGCTGGCTAGGTATAGGGACTTATTAGAGAGACTAAAGGAAAAACTAATGAAATTGTTTTAACAGGTATACTTCCTCGAATTAGACAACGTAACGAGTTCTCCAGCAAGGCGACCTATATTAATAACAACTTAGTCTCTTTGCCAACAGGACGGAATGCATTTTGCGAATTTTTGGAACAGTTTCTACGGAAGGAGGAACTTGTTCCTCTGAGATGGACTTCATCTTAATGACGTTGGGGCTGCGTGTTTAGGAAGACTATTTCATAAAACTGACTCTTCTTTTCAGGCTGAAGTAACTCGAACGGTCCCGGCGTAATTTCCTTAAATTACAGGCCAAAAAATATGAATTTACTTTGTGCGCGCGAAGGTAACGCGTTTTAACAAACAATTTGAAGGTCCTATGTTTAAATGCTCGTAGGCTACGAAACAAATAAACCAAATTTTTTTCTTTATTTGCTTGCAAAAACCATGATTTAATAGCGATAAGTGAATCGTGGCTTAGCAGTGAAACACGTGACTTTGTAGGGGAGGATCAAATTAGAGGTCATAGACTTTTTGTTAAAAACAGAATAGGTAGGCGAGGAGGAGGTGTTATGTTGTATATCAAAGATAATATTGCGAGAGCAATAGAATTAAGGCACAGAATTCCAGAACCGATAGATTCGACTATAGCAGAACTTAAATTTAGCGATTTCAAACTTGTTTTTGCCGTTATATATAGGACCCCTAATCAAGCAGCTGATGCGGACGAAGCATTATATCGTGAACTAAAGAGAGTAATAGGTAGTGAGCAGGCCTTAATTATGGGTGACTTTAATTGCGCTAACGTGAGTGATGATACAATGCATGGAGATGCGGAAGGTAATCGTTTAGTTAATTTTCTCGAGGATAGCTTTCTTATTCAAAAGGTTGGGGAACCTACGAGGTTGGACAGTATTTTAGATTTAGTAATAACTACGTATGATAAGCTTATCACTGATCTTTAAGTAATAGAACCGCTAAGCAATAGCGATCACAATATGGTAGAGTTTGGCCTCTCAGTAAGTCACTCGAAACCAGCTAACTCGACTAAAATTCCTGACTTCCAGCGCGCATACTTTTGTAAATTCAGAAATGAATTGTGAAAACGCAATGGTGACCTCCAACGGGAAAATAATGTGGGAATCGTTTGAAACGGTGCTGAGAACTATAAATGAGGAATGTGTACTGTACAAGATTAAGGGTGCGAAAGTAAATAACAAGCCCTTGTGGTTTAATTCTAGAGTAGGGGATATTCTAAAGATTAAAGATACGGCTTATAGGCTACATAAGTGTGATAAAGACAATTTGTGGCTACGAAACAACTATAATTAGTGATGGGACGATGCATCGCAATCGCAATCGCGATACAATCGCACATTTTTTACAATCGCAATCGCAATTGCAATCGCATTTAATGAGTGCGATTGTTGCGATTGTGAACAAAAGATTTAAATCTCCACAAAAGTTGCTATGAAAGCTGCTCTTTCATGCGTATTTAAAGGAAAGTTTAGCTAACAACAATACGGAATAATAAATAAATAATAAATAAGTCAAAAACAGAAATGTGTGGCTGAAAGCGTTTAGGTATATTGTCTCTCATTTCTTAGTTGATAAAGTAATGAAGGATTCAGTACCAGTATCAAAAAAATCACGGATGGAGTTGGTGAAGCCATTGGTTGAAACTGGACTTTCCTCACAGACTGAAGCAGGAGCTACATCAATACTTAACTCCCTGACTGAGGTAGGTAACGCGTTTAGGTATATTTAAAGCATAAATGAGCGTTATGTGAGGCAAAAGCTAAAACATCGCAATCGCAATCGCGCGCTTTTCAAATTCTGACAATCGCAATCGCGCGCTTTTCAAATTCTGACAATCGCAATCGCAATCGCGCGCTTTTCAAATTCTGACAATCGCAATCGAGCGCTTTTCAAATTCTGACAATCGCAATCGCAATCGCAACAGCGATTGTATGAAATATGACAATCGTCCCTTCACTAAACTATATATCTCTAATGTGTGAAGCGAAAAGCGTAATAAAAATTTCGAAGCGCGATTTTGAAATTTCCATAGCTCGTAACGGCTAAGAAAACCACAACCGATTTTTCCAATACGTTAATAATAGGAACCCAGTAATAAGCGTCTTAGGACCGTTGAGAAATTCTGACGGTGAACTAGTTTTTGAAAACAAGCAAAGGCTACTCGGCTAAACGAAGTTTTTACGTCAGTGTTTACAATAGAAGACGTGACGAATATCCCTACGGTCAGAGACATAATACATTTTGATAATGAATACTTTAGATAATATTGTGGTGAGTGGAAAATGAAAGTAAAATGAAAATGCTTAAATCACCGGGGAGGATTCCATATATCCCATATAACTAAAAGATTAAAAGAAAGCAATGTTGTGCCGCTAACAAAGTTTTTTAATGCGTTTATTTCTGAGCGGTGCGTAACAGATAACTTCAAGTTAGGAACTGTAACACTTATTTTTAAGAAAGGCGATAAAGATGTGGCGGGAAATTATTGGCCAATCATTTTAACGTCTCTTGTAGGTAAGCTACTGGAGTCGATAATTAGGGATTGTATAGTCGAACACTGAGAATTGCATAACTTCGTTAGAAATACGCAGCACGGTTTAGTCGAAACAAATCTTGCTTAACCAATCTTTTAGAATTTTTCCAAAGCGTGGTTGAAGTTTATAATAGCCATCGGAGACGGTAGATGTAGTGTATTTAGATTTTCAAAAAGCGTTTGACACCGTATCGCATAAAAGACTCGTTGAAAAACTAAGGCTCATGGAATCAGGGTGTAATATTAAATTGGATAGAAGAGTGGTTGCGAGGTAGGAAACAGATGGTGGTCGTTGATGGAGCGGAGACTTCTTGGGCTAATGTAGCGAGCGGCGTTCCTGAGGGTTCTGTATTGGGCCCCTTGCTTTTTCTTATATATATTAACGATCTAGATGTCGGCCTAGTCAGTACAGTTTCAGAGTTTGCGGATGACACGAAGTTGGGTGGTAGGGCGATAAATGACGAAGATAGAGGTAAAATCCAGGAAGATCTGAATAAAAGCGTTGATTCGTTGGTCACATGGCAAATGAGATTTAACGTCGATAAGTGAAAAGTTTGCATATAGGTTCGCATGACGGTAATTTTGCGTATAGTATGTCAGGGAAGAAGTTGGCAAGCGTAGAACAGGAAAAAGATTTAGGAATTATAGTCACTGGTGATTTAAAATGAGCGAAACAACGTATAGCAGCGGTCAATAAAGCGAACAAAGTGCTATGTTTTATAGCTAGGAATTTTGAGTACAAATCGCGCGATATTATTGTTTCTCTTTATAAATCATTAGTTAAACCCCATTTGGAGTACGCGATCCAATTTTGGAATCCGCATATGCGCAAAGATAGAGACAGAATCGAAAGAGTTCAAAGACGAGCAACTATGATGATTCCGTCGCTTAGGTCAAAGTCGTACGAGACGAGGATAGGCTTAAGGAGTTAAAATTGAGTACACTCGAAACGAGGAGGCTAAGGAGTTATCTAATTCAGGTTTTTAATGTTATGAATGGATTTCATAACATAAATAGATATACCTTTTTCGAAATAGCGCAGTATAGTAGAACTAGAAATAACGGGTGTAAGCTGACAAGTAGAAGGATTGAGACGGCAGCAAAAACTTTTTTAGGTATAGAATAATAAACAGTTGGAATAGTTTGCCGGTAGAAGTAATTAGTAGCACGTCTATAAATATGTTTAAAAATCGATTAGATGCACATGTTGATAGATTAGGTATAGTTTAAGGTAATAAAATTAAGGTTTTTGTGGTTAGGAACCCACATAAAATTGTAGGTCCCCTCCGCCACCACGGAGGACGCACAAAAGACGCGTTGCACTCGCGTCGGGCTAACATTATGAAAAAGAAAAAGTTTTGTGTTTGTCATTTACCATTACTTATTCGGACTATAGTGGACTTAATTTTCCAAGAAGTTCCTTGTTCCATGCACGGTCTGTGTGTATCATGAAAAAACCTCAGGGGACAATTCTGAGTTCAATCCCATCATGAAACGGACATGTTATGTGCCTTGAAAAGTAGACGCTCAATTTTGCCAGTTGAGGTTTAAGTTTTGCTTTTTGGCTAAAAATACAAGTTACCCTATTGGCTAAAAATACAATAGTTGCTTTGATGTATTCAATCCGACGCGAATAAAACGAGTCTTTTGCTTATATTGAGGTTCTGCATATAGTAGGCTAGGTGTAGCTGTAACTCCTAGATCCTGTCCCAAAACTGGATCCTATCTGCTTTGCAG
Source organism: Bathynomus jamesi (assembly GCA_023014485.1). NCBI lineage: Eukaryota > Metazoa > Arthropoda > Malacostraca > Isopoda > Cirolanidae > Bathynomus > Bathynomus jamesi. The sequence continues at coordinate 30,336 of JAJOZX010009038.1, forward strand.
ATAGCTGGTGAGGGATGCTATATTTCTGGGGCCTCTTTGCGAGTGACCTGTTGCCCAGGGCTAATATCATGAAAAAGAAAAAGTATAGTGTTTGTCATTTACCATTACTTATTCGAATTATACTGGATTTAATTTTCCCCGAAGAGTTCCTTCTTCTATATATATATATATATCTATATATAGGGTGACCCCAAAAAAACGCCTTGAGATTTGAACATCAATAACTTCAAAAATATGCAGTTTACACTTCCAAAATTTACAAAACTTTTATCCCAATCTATTAGTAAGCCATCATAAAAATTTCAGACCTCTACATAAAATACTTTTTCCACAGCTGAGGGAACAATGAGGTATGGTGAAAAAAACGAATATCATAAACTGAAAAATTTTATTATTCACATCTTATCAACAAATATGATCAATATGTCCGCCGTCCTACTTACAAACTAATCTTAACCTTTTCTTCCACGACATGATACATTTTCTGATTTCTGTTAATGTTATTTTGTCCCAACATTCAAGTATTTTTTTCTTTAATTGCATTTCTGTAAACTTTTTTGTTTGGCCTTCATAAATCTCCTCTGCTAGAGTGTTCCATATGCAATAATCCATGGGATTGCAATCAGGTGCTTGCGGGGAGCCAGTCGTTTTTTCCAATGAAGTTGACTACATTCTGTTGTAGATAATCCTGTGTGAACTTGCTAGTATGAGCTGTAGCACCATCTTGTTGGAGTATGAAATCGTTTCCATAATACAGACGGCGACAATCAGGCTAAAGATTCTCCTCTAAGAGATTTACATAGGTTTCTGAATTAATTTTTTTATCTTCTGAAATGAAATGAATTTTCGTCTTTCCATTCCACGATACACCTGCTAATACCATGATTTTTTTGGAAAACCGACTTGTCTGGTGGTAAAATCTCGATGGAGGAATGTCTTTCTTACGCCGACCATAAACAACATCGTTCCGGGAGTTTCGAGCAATCTCGATGGTGAAATCTTTTTCATCTGTAAAAACTATTTTTTTAACATCATTGGACGAAAATCTATCAATCAATTTTTTTTCAGCTCTTACATTGTTGTCACGTCTTGAAACACGGATCCTTTTAAATGCTTTAAGTCCTACCGTTCTCTGCATTCTTTCTATGGAAATTCGACTGATACCTAAATTTCTTGCAAGTTTCCTCTTAGAGCATGTGTCCCTGGTTGATCCTCTTGAGATAGGCTCAGCATTTCGATCATTGCTATATTGTCTTGAGTGTGAACTGTTTTAGGCCGACCATTTCCACGCTTCCGTGCCATCTAACCAGTTGCTTTAAGTTTTTTAATTATTCTATTCACAGACGCAACATTAAAAATTATTCCAGGAAATTCCTTCAAAATTCTTGCCCAATCCATTTTTTTTCCAAGAAACACTTTTCAATCACCGCTTTTTCATCGTTAGTTAGAACCATAATTTGAAGGGTAAATTTAAAAAAGTGCATTTAAGATGGGCGTAGCCTATATCATCTGACGTTTTTCAGAGACTAACAGACTATACATAGGCTAAGGAAACTACTACAAGTCTTAGAATAGTTGTCAGGTACAGCTACACATTTAGGTTTTTTTCGCCATACCTCATTGTTCCCTCAGCTGTGGAAAAAGTATTTTATGTAGAGGTCTGAAAATTTTATGATGGCTTATCAATAGATTGAGGTAAAAGTTATGTAAATTTTGGAAGTGTGAACTACATTTTTTTAATTTTTTTTTGGGGGGGGGGGGCCACTCGATATATATATATATACTGTATATATATTATTTATATATATATATATATAAATACAAGGTGTCCGAAAATGAATATACCAAATATAAAATTGAATAACTTTATTGTTCTTCGAGATGGCAACATAAAATGAATATAAATACATGCAGCTGTAGAGATGGATGAGACAGCATCACAAATACGATGTTCCATTTCTTCAATGTTCCTTGGTTTGTTATGACAGACTTTAGTTTTCAAGAAACCCCAGAGATCTAAAGGTGTTAAATCAGACGAACGAGCGGGCCATTTCAGAGGTCCTCCCCGACCAATCGAATGCTCCGGAAAGTTTGGTTTAGAAACACCTTAACAATTCGAGCAAAGTTGGGTGGTGCTCCATACTGTTGGAAGAAAGCTCTTTGTAACCAGCCGGGATTTTCTTGGAGTTGTGGAATAAAAAACTCTCGTAGCATGTTGAGGCACGAATTGTTGGAGACAGTTCGTTCAACAAAAAAATACGGTTCATAGATACAGGAACGTGACATGGCGCACCAGACGTATACTTTAGGGGAATCCCTTTCGTGTTCATACTGTACAGTTCATGGGAATTTTCTTCACCCCCATATCCTGCAATTATGACGATTATCTTTACCTGATATGTGAAATGTAGCCTCATCATTAAAAAGGAGGTTTGATAGAAAGTGTTCATCTGATTCTACCCTTTCAATTAATTCTTGACAAACATTTACTCTGGTCTCATAATCCTCTTCTAAAAGCTGATGAACTACCTGCATTTCATAACATTTGAACCTCAATTCTTTATGAAGGATATCATGGACAGAGCTTCTCGGGATGTTTAACTCAGCTGATGTTCTCCTAATTGACTTTTTTGGGCTTCCGGCAAATGCTTCCCTAATTGCATTCGCCCTTGCTTGAGACTTCCCTGGCCTTCCGGTAGATTTCCCCTTCAGTACAGATCCACTAGCCTCAAATTGGTCTACCCATATTTGTATGCTGTCTTTTAGGCGCTGGTTTGTTCATCTCACGTCGGAAACGCCTTTGGGCTTTAATGATTGAACCACTTTCATGTAAAAATCTCACAATTTTTGCCTTCTCTTGAGGAGTTGTCATTTTATTAAAAACTGGGGTTTCTTCTGAAATAAAAAGAAAACAAAAATTAATATATATAACAAAACAAAACTTATAAGTCCACTGCATGTATTTATAAAAAAAAAATAGTTATATTTATGTTGCTATCTCAAATAACAAAAGTTATTCAACTTTATTTTTGGGATATTTTTCGGATACCCTTTGTGTGTGTGTGTATATATTATTATTTATATATATAATAATATTATATATATATATATATATATATATATATACACACAAATTTCCCTTTTTATATTTTGGTGGTCACTAAGGGTCATAGTATGACGTCACGCATATATATATATATATATGATACACACAGAGAGTGCATGGAACAAGGAACTCTTCTGGGATAATTAAATCCACTATAGTCCGAATAAGTAATGGTAAATGACAAATACCACAGTTTTTCTTTTTCATGATGTTAGCCCGACGTGGGCAACGGGTCACTCGCAAAGAGGTCCCATAAATATAGCTTCCCTCACCAGCTATCTGCAAAGCAGACAGGATCCAGCTTTGGGACATGGATCTAGGGTTTAAAGCAGCCTAGCCCTGCTACATTTAGAACCTCAATATAAGCAAAAGACTCGCTGCCTTCACGTGGGCCAAAAAAACTATTACGCTGATTTTGAACAGTATAATTTTACCTTTATCAAATGTTATTTGCACAATCAATATATGTGTCCTGCATAGAATTTCATGGTCTATCTCGTGGTGAAGTTGGATGTTTGATAACTGTAACCATTATTTTGTAATTCGCTGTTATACAGACACGGGTAGAAAAACTTTGTTTCTATACAGTTACCTAATTGAGGCCAAGATTATGCGGAATGTGCCCTCCTCCATTATCAATGCACGCTTGCAACCTTCACTTCTCCCTTATCGACGGCAGTACCGCATCAAGGATTTTTTCTTGGTAATAAGCAGCAGGGATTTTGGCATTTTGATCGACAAAAACAATCTCTGACTTCCCTAACTTTGAAATAAAGCTGGAAACCATGACTTTTTGAGAAAAATGCGGTCGTTCCCTGCAAAGTCGATCTAGACCAGGGGTCACCAACCTTTTTTTTGTTCACCGCCCACTATTACGATTTTTTGAAAATTAAAAAAGCTTATCGCCCACCTTACATCAATCAAAAAGAATAAATCAACATAATCGATAAAATAAATAATGAAATAAATGTTTAATTACCTTTAATGTGAGCCCACTAGTGGGCGCTACCGCCCAGGTTAGTGACCCCTGATCTAGACTGATAGATTTTTTGTCGTCTTCCATTAATTCAGTCATTTTGTGTGTTTATTGTTGAAGCAACCGTAAAGGTCTTCTCGTCGCTGAACCATATTTTCGACACTTCTCTGTCTGGAAATCGATCTAACAGAGCACGACATTTTTCAACTCTTGCTTGCTTATTTGATGCAGAGACCTTATTAACTTCGACTCTTTTAAAACATTTAAGAAACATATCATCTTTTACTATAGGACGAACATTAGAGCGAGAAATACCAGTAGTTTTTTAAATTTCTCTAACGGACTTGTGGGTGTTGGGCCGTTCTTCTTGACTGCATATCATGGATGAAACCGTGTCAATATTTTCCTCAGTACATGATGTTTTTGGGCTTCCACTGTCTTCTTTTCGTTTGGTTGACCCTGTGATATCGATTTTCTTTATGAGATATTGAAGTCCAGGTATCGTCCATCGTTTATTTTGGAAACTCTCTTTTCATTCGTTTTGCACCCCAGTGTTTCTCCTTACGCAGGATCAATATCAATGCTTCATACTCCAAAGAGTATTTCATTATGTTATAACTTGTTTACCAACTATAGCAGAATGATGGTCTGAAATGAAAAAGGAAATAAATTAATTATTTTGTGTAAACATTAGGAAAATTAATTATTTATTAAGAAACTGACTGTCATCTGAAAGTATCAGTTGCTGACTTTGACCGCCTTTCAATTGAGCACATATTCTGATACATCCCTCCAGTTGTGAGCCTGTACCTCTACTCCTTTGGTGTTGAATCTAGATTCATAGTCAGCGTTTGAAAGAGTAAAAGTATGGGTACAACATACAGCCTTAACCGTAAGATCGGTATAGAGGGTGAGCCACAATATTTTTCAAAAGTTGGTAATAGATTTTATTTTTTCCTCATGACCATCCTCCTTATCAATCATTGTTTACACTTATAACCTTTGTTTACACAATCAAACCCATTGCTTATGCAGATCTTCCTCACTTCTCTCCCCATTTCCCCTCGTTATCATGACAACCACTCGACATATTTGCGTACATACTACTGGTGAAGTTGGATTTGATTAATTAATTTTTTTAATATTTGGAATTAAAAAAATCGATACCTTACTTCTGCGGAGATGCGCACATGTTAGCAGGTATATATATATACTATACAGTAGATGAAAATTAAACTTCAAAGCATGTTTATAAATTAACTGACAATGTTTTGAAAAGCCTTAAATGTTAATAAGTTTCATCATATCACTTATCGTTTCGGAAATATTCTTGTCATCTTTATATTCTGCGCAGCAGTTTTGGTAAACTGTTAATTCTGGAATTCTTCATATTACTATGCAGATTCTCCAAATTCATTTGCGCTCAAATTCTTTCGTGAGTTCATTCATACTTCTCATATGGGTCATCATCAACGGTTACGATACAACTATGTCTTTAATGTTAGAGTGCTGTTATACATTTGGAAAATGCACCCTCGTATATATGAAGATGTGGCCTTTTCATCGGTTGCTTTCTTGACGAGTTTTCGAGTGTGTTTTGGTGGTTCATTCCGTGCTTTCTTTTGGCTAACTTAGCAGCATACTTTATTTGTGTTTATAGTACTGTAATTAAATCACTTCGCAGTTTGAAAATCCACAAGACTCATTCATCGCAGTGCGAGAATAATGAAATAATGTGAAAGAGGGTGAGATTTTATGGTGAGCATCTGAGTTAGAATGATTCTGTTTGCTGGGGGTGCTTAAGAGTAACAACAGTTCTTAGTACATTTTTTGAGTGTCAGCGCAAGCGTTTTGCTTACTACACTTCGTACACGAAAGAGGATCTTGAAAAAAAGAAGGAAATGGATAAGCGAAAAATCAATAAAAATAACGTCTTTGATTAACTTCTTAAGGCCGGAATTTTTTGGAGAGTTAAGTTATGAATGCGTGTATTTGAAACGCTACAAATTTGTACCGGTCGTCCTGAAAGGGTTAAACATTTTCTGTCTCATGCAAACATTAAAGTCTAGACTTATCGCGTATGTAAATAAAACACAGATGTAAATATACATAAATATTATTAACATAACATTTACCTGTAAAAGGAAATTAAAAAAAGCAAAAACACAGACTCAGAAAACACAAATAAAAGCAAGAAATAATCACAGCTAAATTATAAAGGCATAAATGTAAAAATTTTATGTTCAATTTATAACACCAACATCATAATATATTAACGTTAGTTTCCTTCGCCCATTAGCCAAGTCTCTCTCTCTCTCTCTCTCTCTCTTAACTCATTTCCATTCCGTTATTAACTGTATTCTTTGATCCGGCATTTAGCAAAGCTTAACAGTAATAAATTAGGTTAAATGGCTCTTATCATTCCATAAATTCCACTAAGCTCTCACTACTCCTTGAGTAGTTTCTTCCGTAAACTTAAATGGTTTCATGCGTAATATGTAATTATAATAGGATGAAAATAGTCGTGTAATATTGCATAATACTACAGTATATCGTCTTTGTTATATATAATATATATAAATATATTATATATATATATATATATATATATATATATATATATGCTTGTTTATTAAATTTTAGACTGCCGGATTTCTTTTTGAAAGATTTTTTCTTTAAAAATATGTATTACATAAAATTTAATGACCTTATGGCCATACAAAGTATTAAAAGAGCACTTTATATAGTATGCATTTTTTTATATATGTGCATTTATTTAAAAACTGTCGTATCGTTTTTAGTGACTGAGATCCGTATCCATTTAGATTAAATATCTGAACTCCAAATAAAGTATGAAGTGAAAATTAACATATTCAGTCGAAATCTGTAAATATAATTTTTTTTTCATCTTGAAGAATATCTAAAAGTTGTTCATTGAAACCAGAATATAATTTTTGCTTCACATCTTTTCCAAAGAATAATCAATTTAGGGGAATATTTCTGGGGGGACTTTTTTCATATCGGCTTTTGAGTAAAATTAAGTAGAAAATGGAAATCGTTTCATACATGTAATTATATTCATACACGCATGTAAATGATAGTTTAACTATTCGTGTCTTTTCTTCTCTCTCTCTCTCTCTCTCTCTGGTGACTGGAGGGAAGCCAACGTGACCCCTATCTTTAAGAAAGGGATCACGAAAGTCCAGGGAACTATCGTCCCATTAGTCTCACTTCAGTTGTAGGTAAATTATTAGAGGGGATAATAGCGGATAGGATCGTTGACCATTTGGATTCCTACAAGCTGCTTGGGGACTCCCAACATGGGTTTAGACGGCATAGGTCGTGTCTCACCAACTTGCTCGAGTTTTTCCACGTCATGTTGGGTGAGTACGATAAGAGTAGGGCGATTGATATACTTTATCTCGACTTTCAGAAAGCCTTTGATAAGGTACCTCACCGCGGCTAATGGCGAAAGTGCGCGCGCTGGATATCGGTGGGGAAATAGGTAGGTGGATTGAAAACTGGCTGAAGAATAGGCGGCAGAGGATTGTAATTAAAGGTGCTAGTTCGGGTTGGGCCTCGGTCACTAGTGGGGTTCCTCAGGGTTCCGTTTTGGGCCGCTGCTGTTTATCATTTACATAAATGATATCGACGGTGGCATCGTCAGTCGGATCGCCAAATTCGCTGATGACACCAAGCTTGGGGCCAATGTTTGGACGCCCGAAGCGATCGAGGAACTGCGTGCGGACCTAGGTAGGATAGGAGAGTGGTCCGAAAAATGGCAAATGCCGTTTAACTTGGGTAAATGCAAAGTGATGCACATTGGCTACGCCAATCCCAAGTCGGACTACTCGATGTTGGGTAGTAATATCGAGGTGACTGATTTAGAAAAGGACTTGGGTGTGCTAATTAGCAGCGACCTTAAGTTTACGAAACAGTATGTAGAGGTGGAAAAGAAAGCCCAGAAACTATTGGGTTATATCAGGAGGCAATTTCAGTTTCGGAACAAGGAGATTGTGCTCTCACTGTACAATTCCCTTGTTCGGCCGCACCTGGAGTATGCTGTGCAGTTCTGGTCGCCCACCCTCAGGAAAGATATTGAGAGGCTGGAGCGAGTGCAGGCGAGGGCCACAAAGTTAATCCCTTCCGTTAGGCATATGGGCTACTTTGAAAAAACTATATAGGGCTATGGGTTGATTGCCTGTGCCCTCATCCGCTTGGAAATTTCCACAGATTTCAGTGGAGGGTTACCGACAAAAGCCCTATGCTTTTTCGTTAGAGAGTTATGAATATGTAGGTGTTAAAGGACCTTTTATATTTAAGTGATTACGGTAATTCTAGCGTCGGGATTTGGGACGTACTTATGAATGAAAATAATTGCCTCACCTTATTTTTGCTGGGTCTTTGTTTGCTTCGATGTAGGGCGTTACGATCATTTCGGTGTAGGGCCGCCACGATGGAGTTACGCGGCGAATTTACTTAAGGTAATTAATATAGGCAGTCACTATATAAACCCCTGAAGGAATAGGCCTATCCTTTTATAGTCATTAGGTTTTAATTATAAGGAATTCACTCAGGACTAGGGGAAAAGACATCCTCCCTGTTTAAAGCTTCGCTGTAACATAAACAGCCCTGAGAGCCGTTCCTTGGTTCTGGTGTATTATTTGCCGAACTAGCAAATTTTTGTTTGGTCTACTCCTGGTAGACTAAACAATAAATTGGGTTTTCTTGTTGCTATGTGAGGCTGATTCATACATACAGGTTCTTTGTACGTATGGCAATTCAATTATTTCATTCCCAATAGGCTATGTCGCCAATCCCGAGGCAATTTTGTATAGATATTTAATTCAATTAATTAATAATTTATATTTAATTATGAAATAAATGTACCACATATGATACCATGTTGTGAGCGCGTATAGTTTTTCCATATACGGGGGGGGCCGGAGAAAAATTTGTATGTTATAGATCAAATTTTTTGACAAACTGTGTAAAACATGTAAAAATGGATCAAAAGAATGAAGTAGAAATTTAGGAAGAGAGAGGTTACTCAAGACCTATTCAAATATGAAAGTTCAAGAGGCCAACTTCTCAAGTTTAGTTAAAGTTATGTCAATCAGTTTGACTCCCTTTAGGTATAGGAAATTTATGGGATTAAAGTAAAGTTATTAAGCATTTTAACTTTGCTCAGTTTGTGTAAGTTTTATAAGTCACCAGTCTTAATTTTTTCTTGTAAAAGTTTTCTGGCTTTCAAAGCAGTCTTTCTTTGAGGCCTGTCTGGTTTAGTCTGAGTTACATCAGGCACATTGAGAGATTCCTCCCCAATAGTATCCTGATCCATCCTTTGGGGTAATGGTTCTAATTTAGCCCCACACTCCAAAGGATATAGTAATGTGATATCTCTGGTGGTCTCACCAGTTGCTGTTTTCAGTTTTACAACCCTGGTAACTTCGTCTTCACCAGTTTTGAGTTCCAAGACTTTTCCCATTGACCAATGTTGTCTTGGTGTCTTGTCATGTATCAACACAATGTCCCCAATTTTGACTGAATCATTCCAACTTTGTTTTGTTAATTGTTTATGTCTTTCTCTAAGACTTGTTAAGTATTCTTCTCTCCATTTTGTTATAAATTGAGTCTTGATTTGTGTCAAATGTTGGTATTTTGTGTTGAGTTCTTTGTGTCCTATTTCCCAATCTGGATCCTCTGTACTGTTATGTTCAGATTCTGGTAACATGTTTACTGTTTCTCCCTTAATTAGGTGGTTTGGTGTGAGAGGTTCTGGCTCATTAATACCATCTCCCACATAAGTTAATGGTCTGTTGTTGACAACATTTTCAATTTCTGACAGAATAGTCATGAGTTCAAAAAGTTGTAGATGTTTTGTCCCAATAGTCTTTTTAAGGCAGTTCTTTACAGTTTGTATGTTTCTTTCCCAAATTGAACCATACCATGGTGTATTAACAGGAATGTACTTCCAGGTTATGTTGTGTTTGGTTAAATGAGTTTGTACTGTTTCACTGTCACAAATCTGATGAATAATTCTTTCACCAGATTTGAAGTATGTGGCATTGTCTGACCATATAGTTTTGGGTACAGAATTGTGTGCACAAAATCGTCTGAAAGCAGCAATAAAAGCTTCTGCTGTCAGATCTTCTACTATGTCTAGACATATGGCACGTGTGGCAGCACAGGTGAAGAGTACAATGTACACTTTGTATTCCTTTGAATCCATTTTGTCTCCAAAACTCACATTTACCGCTCCAGTGTAGTCAATACCCGTGGTTTCAAATGGCCGAGTAAATGTTACTCGTTCCACAGGTAGGTCTGGAGGGCTTGGGGTCTTAAAGGGTCGTGAATGGATACGTTTACAAGGAATGCATGTGTTTAAAATTTTCTTTGTTTCAGTTCTACCCTTTGGTAGCCAGTAAGTTTTTCTCAGCTCTGTCAGGGTTTGTGGGACTCCCATGTGGTGTATTTTGTTGTGGGTATCCCTGATGATGAGTTTTGTGAAGTGATTTCTCCTTGGAAGAAGAATTGGGTGCTTAGAGTTGTAAGTCAAAGTTGACTTGTTAAGCCTTCCTTTACACCTTATCAGACCCTCTGTATCCAGGTACAGATTTAGATCCATGACAAGTGAAGGAATACCTTTGTTTAATGTGCTACTGGACCTAAGATACTTCAACTCCTTGTCAAATTCTGAAGCTTGTATCTGTTTGAGCCAGTATTTTGTTGCAGTTTCTGTTAAGTTAGAAAAGGCTTTCTGAGGACAGTGTTTGAGAAGGTAGCTATTGACAAACTTGCAGCAATAGACTGTAATTCTCAAGAGTTTGTTGAGGTCTGAATAAAGGTGATAGTCAAATATAGGTTTGTCCTCAGTGATCTTTTCAGTTGTTGTAGAGTTGAGTGTGAGGTTAACTACTTTGGCTGGCCAAAGATCCTCACATGTTAGCCATTCGGGCCCTTCATACCAGATTTTATTTGTTTTCAACAGCTTGTAAGAGAGCCCTCTTGTCAAAAAGTCTGCAGGATTCTCTTTTGTTTTTATGTACCTAAATTTGATACCAAGGTTTGTGTTTGCAGTTTTGATTTCTGTTAGTCTGTTTTTCACAAATATATTTTTGCAAGAAGTTGTATCTGTGTTGGTCACCCATGTTAGACAAATTTGACTGTCTGTCCTTAAGTAAATGTTTGTTATGTCAACTTCTTTATACACTTGTGAAAGAAAGTTGCTGTTTTAACTCCCAATGAGACAGCTAATAATTCAAGTTGTGGTACAGTTTTCTTTTGGTTTAAGGGTGCCACTTTTGCCTTTGAATAAACCAAGTTACTTTCATTTTCACTTGTTAAATAGGCACAACACCCGTAAGCTTGTGTGCTGGCATCTGTAAAAATGTGTAGTGTTTGCGATTTCAATCTGTAGCCAGCACATCTTGGTACGTAGATGTCTTGAACTTTGTTCAAGTCTGTGGCTAATTTTTTCCAATGAAGTTGGTCTTCCACTGAAAGTGGTTCATCCCAATCAATTTTCTTTTTCCATAAGTCTTGCAAAAGGTTTTGGATCTTATGGTTGCTGGTAAATATAATCCAATGGGGTCGAAAATTTTGGATGATTCTGAAAGCACTTGTCTTTTTGTATCGGCATTTGGATTTAAGTTATAACTCTTTGTGCAAAGAGTGTCATCGTGTTCGGAATTCTGTTTTAAAAAACCAAAGCATTCCAAGTGTTTTCGTGTAATTGTTTGGTTCAATGTTCCCATTGTTGTCTTTTGTTATTTGTTCATTTAATTTAGGAGAATTAGAAAGAGTTTGTACTGTATTCAAACCTCCTACCACTTCAGACTAGTCAATACCCGTAGTTTTAGTGGAGTAAATTTACTCCTCCACAGGTAGATCTGGAGGGCTTGGGGCTTTGAATCCTGTACTGTTTTTGTGTTGTTTGGCCTATGGCCAAGGGAGGCCACAAGACCCTTTTTGTTTGGTCTCTGGCCAAAGGAGGCCACAAGACCCTTGTTGTTTGGTCTCTGGCCAAGGGAGGCCACAAGACCCCTGTTTGGGCTATGGCCAAGGGAGGCCACAAAACCCTGTGTTTGGGCTGTGGCCAAGGGAGGCCACAAACCCCTGTAGTTTGGGCTGTGGCCAAGGGAGGCCACAAGACCCCTGTAGTTTGGGCTGTGGCCAAGGGAGGCCACAAGACCCCTGTAGTTTGGGCTGTGGCCAAGGGAGGCCACAAGACCCCTGTAGTTTGGGCTGTGGCCAAGGACCTGTAGTTTGGTGGCCAAAGACCCCTGTAGTTTGGGCTGTGGCCAAGGGAGGCCACAAGACCCCTGTAGTTTGGGCTGTGGCCAAGGGAGGTTTGGGCTGTGGCCAAGGGAGGCCACAAGCCCTTTTGTATGGGCTATGGCCAAGGTAGGCCATCACCCGTTTGATGAATTTGTTGGGCTATGGCCAAGGTAGGCCATCAGCCCTTTGATGAATTTGTTGGGCTATGGCCAAGGTAGGCCATCAGCCTTTGATGAATTTGTTGGGCTATGGCCAAAGGTAGGCCAAGGCCCTTTGATGATTTGTTGGGCTATGGCCAAGGTAGGCCATCAGCCCTTTGATGAATTTGTTGGGCTATGGCCAAGGTAGGCCATCAGCCGTTTGATGAATTTGTTGGGCTATGGCCAAGGTAGGCCAAGGCCCTTTGATGATTTGTTGGGCTATGGCCAAGGGTAGGCCATCAGCCCTTTGATGAATTTGTTGGGCTATGGCCAAAGGTAGGCCATCAGCCGTTTGATGAATTTGTTGGGCTATGGCCAAAGGTAGGCCATCAACCCTTTGGAGTAGAGTAGTTTGTTTGTACGTGTCACTGTCTAACCATATAATTTTTGGCACAAAATTATGTGCACAGAATCAGAGCGCAGCAATAAAAGCTTTTACTCTCCGATCCTTGGTTATGTTTAGACAGGTTGTTGTGTTTGAGACACATTGAAAGAGTAGTGTGTGTGTGTGTGTGTGTGTGTGTGTGTGTGTCATTCCTCCGAATCCAGTTGGTCTTCAAAACTTGGATTCACCACTCCAATGAAATTAATACCCGTAGTTATGAATGAGTAAATGTTGTATATCCTACAGGTAGGTCTGGAAGGTTTGGGGTTTTGAAGGAATCCAATCTGTTTGCAAGGAATGTATGTGTCTGTTAATGAAATCTGTTGTGTTTCTTCTTTTAAAAGAAGAATTGGATGTTTGAAGTCGTATGTATATATTATATACTGTACCGTACGTATGTGTGTAAATGTGTATTTTTTTGTTATAGGGTTTATTTTGGGTTTTGGATTAGGTTAATCAATTTGGCTGAGTAAAGACCCTCAAACGTTGCATTTGAGACCCTTATATCAAGCCTTGTCTGTAATAGGTTGTGCCTATATGTCAAATAGGACTTCGGAATAGGTTGGGCCTATATGTCAAATAGGACTTGGTATGCCTATATGTCAAATAGGACTTCGGAATAGGTTGGGCCTATATGTCAAATAGGACTTGAAATAGGTTGGGCCTATGTCAAATAGGACTTGGAATAGGTTGGGCCTATATGTCAAATAGGACTTCGGAATAGGTTGGGCCTATATGTCAAATAGGACTTGAAATAGGTTGGGCCTATATGTCAAATAGGACTTCGGAATAGGTTGGGATAGGGTCACGAATAGGTGTTAGGTGGGTGTAGGTTTGAATTCGTGCAATTGCTTTAGGTCTTTGTGATGTTACAGGTTTGAGTCGAATTTTGTGATGTTACAGGTTTGAGTCGAATTTTGTGATGTTACAGGTTTGAGTCGAATTTTGTGATGTTACAGGTCTGAGTCGAATTTTGTGATGTTACAGGTCTGAGTCGAATTTTGTGATGTTAATGAGTAAGTTAAATTGCTGAAATAAATTTTATAACCTACACCACAGGTTCAATTATAAATTTAGTGTTTTTAATTAGGATAGGCCTTGAGTGTAAAGAGTAAGGCCTACTTTAAGAGGTAGGCCTATTATGTAAGGTAAAGTTAGATGGGCCTACTAAATAGGCCTATTTGTTGGGCCTACTAAATAGGCCTATTTGTTGGGCCTACCAAGTAGGCTTATGTTTGGGCCTATTATTTTATAGGACCTCAAATGAGTTAAGCCTGTTAAATTAACAAGGCTTTGTTTTGAGTTTGAAGAGTAGGACCTATTAAATAGGCTTAATGTTGTGGGCCTATTATTTTTAGGACCTAAAATAAGTTATGCCTGTTAAATGAACAAGCCTTTATTTTCGGTTAGTGTAAAGGTAAAGGGATTGGTTCCCAGTTTTAGGCCACCATATGAAAACTATAGTGGGGTTACGGTTGAAATTAGGGTTAGGCCAATGTGGTAAGCCTAGCCACTGCGTGTCAGTGTAAATTGTAGAGGGGTTAGTTCCCCACACGGGCCACCATTTGAAAAAACTATATAGGGCTATGGGTTGATTGCCTGTGCCCTCATCCGCTGAAAATTTCCAGCAGATTTCAGTGGAGGGTTACCGACAAAGCCCTATGCTTTTTCGTTAGAGAGTTATGAATATGTAGGTGTTTAAAGGACCTTTTTATATTTAAGTGATTACGTAATTCTAGCGTCGGGATTTGCGCGACGTACAGTATACTAGAATGAAAATAATTTGCCTCACCTTATTTTGTTGGGTCTTTGTTTGCTTCGATGTAGGGCGTTACGATCATCTTCGGTGTAGGGCCGCCACGATCGAGTTTCGCGACGAATTTACTTAAGGTAATTAATATAGGCAGTCACTATATAAACCCCTGAAGGAATAGGCCTATCCTTTTTTAGTCATTAGGTTTTAAATTATAAGGAATTCACTCAGAACTAGAGGGAAAACTTTATACGTCTTCCCTGTTTAAAGCATCGCTGTAACATAAACAGCCCTGAGAGCCGTTCCTTGGTTCTGGTGTATTATTTGCCGAACTAGCAAAATTTTTGTTTGGGCTACTCCTGTAGACTAAACAATAAATTGGGTTTTCTTGTTGCTATGTGAGGCTGATTCATACATACAGGTTCTTTGTACGTATGGCAATTCAATTATTTCATTCCCAATAGGCTATGTCGCCAATCCCGAGGCAATTTTGTATAGATATTTAATTCAATTAATTAATAATTTATATTTAATTATGAAATAAATGTACCACATATGATACCATGTTGTGAGCGCGTATAGTTTTTTCCATAGCTACAATCGACGGTTACGCGCCCTGAACTTTTTTCGCTTGAAACTCAGAGGCTGCGCGGTCAACTGATCGAGGTTTTCAAGCTCTTACGCGGGTTCAACGATGTCGATTTTAGAAGTATGTTTAGTTTAAATGATAACCCAACTCGCAACAATGGTTGAAAGTTGGATTTGAAACGGTTTAGGACTAGTGTGTGTGGGAATTACCTTACGTATAAGATCTGTGACACATGGAACAGGTTACCTTCGGAAGTTGTGAACAGTTCCTCTGTGGATCAGTTCAAGAAAAGGGTAGACGAAATCTTGCACACTATTTGAGTGTGTAAAGACATTTAGGACCTCAGTCTGCGGAAATTTCTTTTCCTATAAAATAGTTAATATCTGGAACCAACTTCCCTCAGAGGTTGTTTCCAGTCAAAGTGTAAATCTGTTTAAAAATAGGCTAGACAAAGTACTGAACACACTCATAGTTTAAGATTAAAACCTCAGAAAACTCTGCAGGAGTTCGCTTGCTCGGTGTCTCTGTGAGCAAGCTAAATATAGAGCTATTTATATATTCTCCACTTTCCTGTAAAATTTACTTGGCTACTTTTCCAGGGTCAAGGTATTTTCTTCAACCTTTTTCCGTACCTGCCTCTGGCAGGGAGAGAGCGGAGGGTGGGGAGAGAGCCTTCTACTTTTCTATCCAGTTTTCTACTACTGCTAGGATAGTTGAAAGAAAAATAAACTTTCACAAAATTTTCCCTGGCACCCGTTGCCATTGGTACCTCCTCGGTATGGGCCGCAAGGCCTTTTGAGGTACTTCTTTTCCTTGTAACTCCTTGTAACTCTCTCTCTCTCTCTCTCTCTCTCTCTCTCTCTCTCTCTGCACACATACAGGAGCATAATTGCAGGATAAAGAGAAGACAAAATAGAATCCTGTTTATTCTCGAATTTATATATAAATGTAAGTGATCAAAAAGGAGTGGAAATACCCTAAAATGCAACGAAGAAGTCTCCTGGGCACAATAAATCCGTGACACTTTCATCGTGACAGGTTGCAAAATAACCTTCTCGCCATCTTCTTATGTAAGAAGAGTTCAGATTGTTTTGAAGTCTACTGCGGATTTTGCCTCGTAGATCATTCTCTCATCGAAATTTATTTTTCTCGATTTGTTAATATTTGAGTCTGTTATGACAGCACACTAAGAAAAATGGTGTGCTCCTTTTAAGTGAAATGTGTTAAAAATATTTCAAAGAAAAATGTGTTGCTTTGCTTCAGTAATTTCGTTTTTTATAAATAACATTTAAAAAATTTGTTTCGTTTACTCTACTTGAATTTTGCGTCCCTTCCATGTTCTTGATTGTTTCGTATATTTTTGTTATGAATATGAAAACCATCATGAATATGCACAACCAGAGAATGTCGGACAAAAGATTCTTTCCGAAGTGAAGTCACTTTAGAGAAAGCTGAATATAATTTCGCTCATTTCCAGTAAACCTTTGATTCCTTTTGCATTCGGTAGTTCATGTTCATGGAGGGATACATATTCATAACAACAAGAAACAAAGAACGATAAAATGATACAAAAAATAAACAGAGAAAACAATAGGAACATCTGTTTAAAGTATTAACCATAAATAGCAATTAAAGAGACACACTTTCCTTGGAATATTTTCCATACCACTTCAGATAAACCAAGATACTATATTTTCGGAGTATATTTTCAGTTGTATATTTTCAGGTCTTATACTATTTTATTTAATGATTATTTTGCCTGATAAATGCAAAAAACTTCACTTTTTTACGTGAAGGTCAAAATATGAGAATAAAAACCTACTCTAATAGACAGAGTTTATTTCCACGACAGTTTCGACGCCCGAGGAGGATGCCAGTGGGCGTCGAAACTGTCGTGGAAAAAACTCTGTCTATTAGAGTGGGTTTTTATTCTCATATTATTTTGCCTATTTAGTATTGTTATTATAATATATATATATATATATATATATATATATATATATATATATATGGGAGAATGGGGTAAAACCTGGTACTTGGTGCTAAATTATTTGTAACTCCGATATTCCTGCCTCAAACAATCTGATTTTTCTGCTCACAGAAACTTTATCTTGTCCACTTTAAAGTACTACGGTTAGTGTTTTTCACTGTTAGTGTGCGAATCTCTTTTCCCAAAGGCGAGAGACACACATTTTAGCCCACTGGTAAGGTAAAACGGGGTACATGTGTAAAATTGTGGTTAGAAGGGCTTCGGTGGTGTAGTGGTTAGCATTGCTGACTACGAATCCATCGGCCCCGGGTTCGATTTCTTGTGACGGCAGGCTGCGCGCAGCTAATCCAGCTCTCTATCCTTCCACACAGTAAAAGTTGGTTGGTAGATAAATGTGTACCCTGGGTAGCCTAGTGGTTAAGACGCTGGGTTGCTGATCCGGAGGCCGTGAGATTAAGCCTTGGGTAATAGGGTGTGTCAATTTGGGAGGTGAAAATTAATTTTTGCCAATTCCTTCACTGAGGGGTTTTAAAAATATGTTTTTGGATGTGAAGAATTCAAATCTGCTATTATTTTTGTGATTGCTCAACACTTAGCTTGGTAAATCTACGTTTGATTAAAAAGCACATAAATTGCTCTCGGAAAACAACATTTATTAATTTTAGCTTCTCAAAATGTCAGGTAATGCTATAAAAATTTTAGTCTCTCTGCATAAAACATATCCTAGTAATCATAAAACATATCTTTGTAATCATAAAATAACATTAGAAAGTAATGACATCAGTAAAAAAAAAATATTTAAACAAAAAGTTTCATCAAGTTTTGCTTTGATTCGTTCTTGGACATCAGCCGCCGACTTGCTTCTTGGCCTCTGATATAGCCCTCATGTTTCTCATGTGTATACACCCTGCCTGCTGCCTCTGTGACTTGCTTCACACACCTCTCTATTGACTGAGCATGACAGGGCCACTGTGGAACTTGCATAGGCTTGTCAAAGAACTTCTTTACTTCCGCTGTAGTCAGTTTACATGTCGAAGGAGGTTCAAATACCCCGTCAGACCAGTCTGTCAGCTCCAACACGGAAGAAGCACTGGGGTTGATGGAAGGTGTCTTCCTGGGACGTACAGAAAGATCTCCAAGTGTGTCATCATCTCCACCCCTCATGTCAACAATCTTTTGGACACCAGCTCTCCTCTCCTCACTGTCATCTGAGCGCAAGAGTGTCTGGATTATCATTTCGCTGAATGCATACCATGCTGAGCGCTTGATGGTTGGCAAAACATCATCCACTACAGCCTTCTTTTGCAGCCTAACTAGCCGCAGCTGAAACAAGATGTGGCGTGGGCCTTCCACCCAAGAGTGTTTTACTTTGATGTTGAACCAACAGGGGTAGTACACACCAACAATGTATTCCACTATCAGTCTTAAGTTGTTGAGGGTTTTGCCTTTAAGGCCATGTTTTGAAACCCATATGCGACAAAGCCTGTTTGCTGTTGTCAACCACCTTGAATGGCTCACTGGACCAATTTCAAGAAGGGCCAGATCTGTGGGAAGTTCTCCTGTCCTTATGGCCTGTGTGATCCTATACCCCTACGCTTGATCAGTAGAGAGATCCTTTACGACATTGTCACTCAGTGAAGTAAGAGGCTCTCCAATTGAGAGTTTGGTGAATGAAGGATCAATTTCAAGTTCGGTTGCAGTGTCTAGCATCTTGCCAATGTTACCTGTCCACTTGTTGTTAGACAAGGTCTTCCCATCCAGTGCTGTGATCAAGTGTCGCAGGGGTAACTCGTTAGTGTGGAGGGCACAAACCAACCAGATCAGCTTACGGCAAAGCTTGACCTCTACCCAATGCATGGAACCACCCTCCCAGCCAGTGTTAACATTTGTAGAATCACCTCCAATGGCCTGCAGGTTTTTATCAATGCCCTTCTTCTTCATGAAATCTACAAGATTATCAGCAATAACTTCAGCAGGTTTTCTTCTCGTTGAGCCTTTCTCAGGAGTGAAGTGGTAGAGATATCTTCCACCTGGCTCACTGCACACAGAATAATGCTCTTCTTTGATGATGCTGGGGAACTGACGATCTGATTGTCTGCTTTCAGCATAACTTTAGTTGTATCTTGACGGCCGTCAAAGAAGATGCAGTCAATTTCACCCTTCTTACAAAGATCATCAAATTCCTGATCCAGGGATCTCATAACTTTTTCTTGGGCCCTCTTGACTTTATTGTGATCAACTACAAGTCTCTTGTCTTCTTCAGTGATCAAGCCAGCATCCATAAAGGCAGCAGTGGTGATGGCAGCTGTGGCACGCAGGCCAACACCATATCTGATGCTATGCATAGCAACATTAGGTATTTCTAATGTGTTGTACTCTGGCTTTTTATTGGAAGTTGAAGACGTGCTTGGTATTTCTAATGTCACTTCATAACTTCCATCCTTTCCATCTTGAGCATCAGCTATTTGTTCTTCATTTTCATCATTAGAGAAAATTATTTCATTTGATGGCATTGAAACATCCTGCTTACTTGTCTGCTTATATTCAGCAAGCCTTCTTCTTTCGTCTTCTTGCCGCTTCTGCTTTTTGACTTGTCTGTTGTGCTCAGGTTGATCTGGCAAGCCAATCTGATGTGGTCCAATAGAACCAGACTTGTCTCTCTGACCTTTAATGAAAGCAAGTTCCTTCACATTGATCTTCATCTCCCTAGGGCATGTACAGTTAATGTGAGTTTCGTTTTTGCAACCAGCATCTGCAAGGCAGCCAAATTCAGAGCAGAGAACAATTTTACACTTGCAACTGAGGATGTCAAAAAGCTTGTCAAGTTTTGCAATGAAAGCCTCTTTGACATGTAGCTTTCCTCTCCCAAGTGATATGTTTTTGGCCTGCTCCCAGCTCTCTTGGATCTTGTTTAAGATTGTGACTCGTGAATTTACAACGGGGGCTACAAAAGAACTGTTTGCTCGTTCCCACTTTTCAAGCACTTTAGGGTAAATGTCCTTTGCAAGACTGGCTGCTGGGTAGTTTCTCACATCCTCACCACTTTGTTCTCTTAGCAGTAGCCCATATTTCAGAACGTCTCGCAAGGTTGGGAGTTCAGAGGGCAACAACTCTCTACCAGTTCCAATTAGGTTGCTCATATGTGTGAATGTCCCCAGTCTTGTCCTCCTTTTAGAAGCCATTGTAGGTCAATTCCCACTGGTTAGGATGGTAGCACTGACGGACAAGTAATCTTCAGCACACTGATGAATATGTTTCAACCTGTGAAATAAGCAAAAACAGCAGTGCATTATATATACAGCATATATAATTATTAATATAATAATTATTATATAATTCCACAAAAAAGTCAAAAAAGTCACTATTTTTATGTAGCTTCTTACCAAGCAAAACTAAATCATATTAAATTAACAAAAATATCTTTAGAATTCCTAAGTCATGCTGCAACCTTTTAGCACCCCTCATATTTGGAATTTGAAAGTTGAAAAATTCGACACACCCTACTTGGGTAAGGACTTTGCAATTTCTCACCACCCGTCGTGGGTCGTGGTTCGGATTCCACGTTAAGCTGTAGGTCTAAGGTGGAGCAACAAACTTGACCTTCGTCAGAATGAACAATTAGGGCGGAAGAAAATCCAAGGTTAACCAAAGAATAAGTGTTTACAGAAACAAGAAATGTCTTGTATATTTTATTTCAAACTATCATAAATATGATAATACTACAATGTCAAAAAACCTTAAAAGGCCTGAATAAAAGTAACAGATCCTATAGTTACTCAGGCCGGCAAGCTACTCGCAAATTTCACAACGAACTGTACCACGGCACTCTTCCGAAAATGATATATTTTCCACTGTGTAAAAAAAACATACCGACGACATAGTTCAACAATTAGTAACCACATTCTCAACCAGATAGAAACACCACCCAAGCAGAAAAGGAGATTACCTTATTTTACCTTTGAACAGCGTGGTTTTTTATGAAGGAAGGAAGGACCAAGGGCGAGTGACTCCCCAAAATGCCGCCCCCCCCATAGAAGAAGAGAGCCAAAATCAAGATCCAAAGTTTTCGAGATGCCTAGACACTCTGCGTTTGAAAGATTGGAGGTCATGGACAGGGGAAAAGATGGAGTGAGGAAGGTTGCTCCAGAGTTGACCGGTCGAGTAGATGAAAGATTGAGAATACCGATTAACCTTTGCAGTGGAGAGCTGGACAGAAAACAAATGAGAATGGGTCGAAAGTCTGGTTCTGCGTACTCTCCATAAAGGAGGAGGCGTGCAATTAGAGAGTTCAGAAGAGCAGTGTTCGTTATAATAGCAATAGTAAAGAGAGAGTGAGGCAACATTGCGGCGAAGAGAGAGGAATTGAAACCAGTCAGTAAGAGGCGGGGAACTGATGAGACGAAATGCCTTCTAGATATTAACTATTTTACAGGAAAAGAAATTCCCGCAGAAAGAGGTCCTAAATGTCTTTAGTTCCAGTTTAAACAGTTTCTAGTTTAAAGAGAGAGAGAGTTACAAGGAGTTAAAAGGAAAAGAAGTACCTCAAGAGGCCTTGCGGCCCATACCGAGGAGATACCAATGGCAAAGGGTGCCAGGGCAAATTTTTTACACCCTCAAATAGTGTGCAAGATTCGTCTAACCTTTTCTTGAATTGATCCACAGAGGAACTGCTCACAACTTTTGAAGGTAGCCTGCTCAACGTGTCACAGATTTTATAGGTAAAGTAATTTCCACACACACATTGGTCCTAAACCGTTTCAAATCCAACTTCCAACCATTGTTGCGAGTTGGGTTATCATTTAAACTAAACATGCTTCTAAAATCGACATCGTTGAACCCGCGTAAGAGCTTCAAAACCTCAATGAGTTGACCGTGCAGCCTCCGAGTTTCCAGCAAAAACAAGTTCAGGGCGTGTAAACGTCGACTGTAGCCCATATGCCTAACGGAAGGGATTAACTTTGTGGCCCTCGCCTGCACTCGCTCCAGCCTCTCAATAGCTTTACTGCGGGTGGGCGACCAGAACTGCACAGCATACTCCAGGTGAGGCCGAACAGGGTAATTGTAGAGAGAGAGCACAATCTCCTTGTTCCGAAATTGAAATTGCCTCCTGATATAACCCAACAGCTTCTTGGCTTTCTTTTCCACCTCTACGCACTGTTTGGTAAGCTTAAGGTCGCTGCTAATTAGCACACCCAAGTCCTTTTCCAAATCAGTGGCCTCGATATTACTCCCCAACATGGAGTAGTCCGACTTGGGATTGGCGTAGCCAATGTGCGTGACCATGCATTTACCCAAGTTAAACGGCATTTGCCATTTTTCGGACCACTCTCCTATCCTACGTAGATCCGCACGCAGTTGCTCGACCGCCTCGGGCGTCCCAACATTGGACCCCAAGCTTGGTGTCATCAGCGAATTTGGCGATCCTACTGACGATGCCACCGTCGATATCATTTATGTAAATGATAAACAACAGTGGCCCCAAAACGGAACCCTGAGGAACCCCGCTAGTGACCGAGGCCCAACCCGAACAGCCCCTTTAATTACAACCCTCTGTCGCCTGTTCCTCAGCCAGTTTTCAATCCACCTACCTACTTCCCCACCGATACCCAGCGCGCGAACTTTGGCCGTTAGCCGGCGGTGAGGTACCTTATCAACGGCTTTCTGAAAGTCGAGATAAAGTATATCAATCGCCCTACTCTTATCATACTCACTCCACATGACGGAAAAACTCGAGCAGGTTGGTGAGATCCGAACTATGCCGTCTAAACTCATGTTGGGAGTCCCCAAGCAGCTTGTAGGAATCCAAATGGTCAACGATCCTATCCGCTATTATCCCCTCTAATAATTTACTTACGACCGAAGTGAGACTAATGGGATGTTAGTTCCCTGGACTTTCGTGATCCCCTTTTTTAAAGATAGGGGTCACGTTGGCTTCCCTCCAGTCACCTAGGTACCTGGCCCGTCTCCAACGATTTGTTGAAGACTGTAGCCAGGTGGGGAGCTACCTGGTCGCGCACCTCCCGCAACACTCTGGGGAGGAACTGGTCTGGCCCAGGAGCCTTAAACGCGCTCAGTTTGTCTATTCTATCGGCAACGACTGTCACGGTACACCGAACACTATCCAGGCCAGCACCTTCGTGCCTGACGCCTGTCTCGTGGATGACGCGGTTTTCCTCCCTGGTGAACACTTCCGCAAAGTACTCATTCAGCACATTAGCGATGTCCGCGTCGGAGGTCCGCAGCGCGTCGCTGGGGTCCTTTAACGAGAGAGAGAGAGAGAGAGAGAGAGAGAGAGAGAGAGAGAGAGAGAGAGAGAGAGATTTCTAAGAAACATCACGAGAAAACGAAATACCAGAATGTTATGAGAATAGGAATGATTGATTTGTGTTTTGTTGAAGGTGAGGGGAGAGTCATGTGGAAGATCGTGACGAGTCCCCTTTGTCGTTTTACATGGGGCCCGCAAATGACTAACGCCGTCCCTGGGTGTCAGCACAGAAGCACAGTTCTTGAAAATAACAGGAAGGACACCATTAGGACCGTACGCCTTCCTAGAGTTGAGCCCAGATAAGGCAGAATAAACATCTTTGGAAGAGATTCTAATTTCTGAAATAATTAAGTTTGGGGGAGGAGGAGATGGAGGAACAGCAACGGAATCAATCGTCCATGGTCGAGCTGGAGGCAAAAGTTTGAGCAAAAAGTTGAGCTTTATCAGGAAAAGAGACGGCAACTGGATTGTCGGAATAAAAAATAGGAGAGAAAGAAGATGTAAAGTTGTTGGAAAGGTTCTTGGCTAGGTGCCAGAAAGCGCGAGAAGAATTAAAATTAGAGAGGTTTTCACATTTTAGTCTGATGAAAGAATTTTTGGCAAGTTGAAGAACAGATTTTGTACGATTCCAGACAGAAATATAAGTTGAGTGAGTGTCAGGAGTTGGGTGACGATAGTACCTTCTGAAAGCCTCCTAATCCAGGCTTCTTGCATTAATAGTAGGTAAATAATATGGAATGTACGCGTCCATGCCCGAGAGAATTACCTCCGTGATGGGCTCAGTGCATTCGGAGAGGGTCCTGCTGAACGCAGGCCTCCCTATTGTCTCGAATAACTGCAGTTCTTGCTTTAAATGCTTGCTTAAACTCTGAGCAAGATGAGTTGCCTGCGATCGCTAGATAATATACTGAGACTCGGTTCCTTGTATTATACGCAGCGCTAGCGACACCCTCGGCCAGTTTTTGGCATACGGGCCCACTTTTAGATTGCTCTAAGTTGCTAATGCTAGTAGGTGTTCATTTAAGAAAGCAGAAAAGTAGAATAAAATGTGGTAAATATTATGCAATTTTCTTTAATTCTACCCAAGAGCCTTCTAATAACAAAAGAAAAAAACAAATAAATCAATAAAAAATAAATTAAGTCATTTTAAAATTCCGGATTTCCCGGGATACTTGTCCAATTCCCGGGATTTTCAAATCCAATACAAAAAATGGCTGTGTTAATAAAAACACATACAAAAAATGGCTGTGTTAATAAAAAACAATTATGAAACAATTTTAATGAAACATTTATGTCCAAAACAACAAATATGTACTTTCAGAAGACAAACAGAAAAAATACTCTTCATGAAATTCCTGAAAATTAACTTATACATTATTTAGAATAAATGACAGAACTGTGTATAAAAAAATAGTGCAATTATCAACTACCAAACAATTACTAACTCTACGATGCAATCGTGTAATAGCTAACAGTTATACAGAACAGTTTGTATCTTCAAAATTTTTGCCTCCTAGATTTTTTCTGGGCGAAATCATCAATAACATAATCATATGAAATCTCCCTGCCAACGTCCTGGTTCATGCTTATGATGCCAAGGCCACTGAGGCGATCCTGCCCCATTGATGATCTGAGGTAGTTCTTGATTAGCTTCATCTTAGAGAAGCTCCTCTCGGCTGACGCTACTGTCACAGGTAGAGTGCAGGCATTTCTTAGTGCAACCCAGAGATTAGGGTATAGTTCCTCCAGTTGCTTCTGATGAATGAAGGAGAGAAACCAATGCAGTCATGTTGTGTGAAGGTAAAGTCAGCAAGTTCTTAATTTCGAGGGCCAGTTCTCTTCCATCAATGTCAGGGTCAGCTCCAGAACTCAGTATCTTAGAGAGCTTTTCACACTTGCAGTTCAAATCTTCCTTGTTCATTGTGGTGAAGTTTAGGAGAACCCCAAATATGTCCCTCACATCATCTAATGTTTTGAATCTCTCATTTATTGACCCGATGGCACAATCCACCACCACATTGAAAAATTTGACTTCCAGCCTCTTTAAGGCTTCTGTAAATGGTTCGTCAGGAGCTTCGTAAGCAAAGTGCTTTTTTGTGGATCTGAGCCTCTTCTCCTTCAGCACAGCCTCCACATTCATTCCTCACATATGTCCCTAGCTACGACTTGTGCTGCAACAAAACCTGTGTTTCTGTAGCTGGTGAGTGAGTCTTTTGTTTTGTGAGGAGGTTGACTGCCACATCAAACTGCATTGTAGGAGACTGCAGAAGTTTGCTCACATGGTTAACTGCATGAAGAATGTCATACCATACTACTGTGTAAATCTGAAAGCGATAAGACCCTACCTCCTCTGCAGGTGCTTGTGCTTCAGTCCTAGCTATGGCATCTGTGGCATTGTTTCTGACTTCCAGCAGGGCCTCGCTGATGTTGTGGCTCTGGTATCGCACAGCCTTAATGCTCTTAAGCTGGCTCTCCCACCTGGTTTCACTCCAAGACTTGAGTGTTATGTTCACGTGCTTCTTTAGGATTGTCCATCTCTGTGTAGCTGCTGCAAAAAGGTTGTACAATTTTTGTACGTTGCCAAAGAAGCTGATGGCATCTGTGCAAACTTTAGCTGCATCAGCCACTACAAGATTCAGTGTGCGCCCCACATGGAACATAGAGTGTTCTGTACATGTAATGGTGATGAACGCTTCTACCGTCCTCTCTTTTAGGGAATGTGAAATCTGGACTGATTTGAAATGGTCCTCGAGACACCAGATCTGTCTTCAAGGCATCTGACAGGACAACTGGCCAGTCATACGATCAAGCGGTGGAGCAGATCTTGGTTCTTGTTTCTCACTAGAAATGCCTGTGTGTGGTGTTTGAAGCTGAACAGAAGATGGGCCACTTGTTGGTTCATCAGGCTCTACTTCTGGTGTTTGAGGTTGCTGAGGATGGCTTTTCCAAATATTTCAGTGGTGCTCGTGAGAAGAACATAACATTACATATTCTGTTAATTTTTGCTAAAATACTCTTTCTTATCTTGTTTGATAATTGATCTGTGTGAAGAGAATTTGAGGTGATGTGATCCATTAAATTTCACATTTCGAAATATTATAAATATTACAGAGACTAGCTTACTTTACACGATTCCTGAGCACTTGCCTAACTTGATGGTCTACCTAACCTAGTTGCCTGAACTGTAATCATAAGAATATACAAGTGGCACATCTCACCTGTGCTACTGGAAAGCTTCTCTTCTATTTTCTTCTTTTTCCGTTTTTCAGCTCCTGATGGATAATGTTTCATTTTCCAAGATGCACGAAGTCACATCTAGTTAACCACAACTAATCTGCTAAATAATAATAATTATGATAATAATGATGATGATAATAATAAAAATAATAATAATAATAATAATAATAAGGATGATAATAATAATAATAATATTAATAATAACTTTAGCTATATTCCTATTCTTGCCCACTGAGGTATGACCTGGGAGCCTGTCTAGGGGCCCCCTAGTAGCAGCGGGGCCCTAAGCGGCCGCATAGTCCTGCTTATGCCAGGAAACGGCCCTGTATATATATATATAGAAATAAATATATATATAAATTGGATCACCTGAAGATCAGGGCCCCGATGTATTCTTGTTTTTTGCTTTGCAGTACCAAACCGGTTAGTTTTAACGTTTTATTTGATTAGGTATATGCGGACAAAGTTGGGGAACGCAAACTACACTTGGGTAATGTACGGGAACGTAAACTATACTTGGCACCATAGGGGACGTAAACTATATTTGCTCCGGTTTAAGTTATTGATAGAAAAACAGTAAGGATAGTAACGGAATAGAAGTCCCCGATTTTCGTAGTGCTAATTTTGATAGTTTTGCGGACAGGATGAGAGTAGTGGACTGGGATAATTTATGGGTAATGACGCAAATTTTCAGTATAAGGCGTTTAAAGAAAGTTTTTCGAATATCGAAAGGGAGTTTATTCCGCGTAGGCCCAAGCGCGCTAGAAATCATGGTAGGCCCAAGTGGTGGGCTAGGGAAATAGGCGAGTTCATAAATGGCAAGGTAGCTAACTTTAATAGGTATATCGAGCTTAGACGTCAGGTTAAAAGATCTGTTAGGAATGTTAAGCGTAATTTTGAGATACTTGTAGCTGCGGATAGTAAATATAATCCAAAAAAGTTTTTTGATTCCGTCAATAATCGTAAGCCGATAAAAGATAACATAGGCCCTCTAATGGACGCTAACGGCGCTTTGGCTTACGACGCTCAGGCGATGGCGGGTATTTTCAACAACTTTTTGCGACAGTTTTTACGGTAGAAGACGTAAATAATGTCCCCGACGTGGACAATATCGTTCGATTTAGTAGCGAGACTATTTTCAATGAAATAACTCTTTACAAGGGTGAGATTGCGCATTATATCGACAAGCTAAAAGTTAGTAAGGCTCCAGTCCCTGACGCGCATTATCATAGACATTTAAAAATTTGAAAGGCGTTATCGTAGGCCCATTAACAAAAATGTTTACTAAGTCATTGGGGAGCAACTGTAGTTTTACGTCCCTCTGTGGTGCCTAGTGTAGTTTACGTTCCCTTTCATTATCCTTGTGTAGTTTGCGTTCCCCAACTTTCTCCGTGTATACCTAATCAAATAAAACGTTAAAACTAACGAAAATATTACGACAACCTAACCAATCGTCAATATATATAGATATATATGTGTATATATATATCAGGGCTGGCAGGTCGGACCCGGACCCCGACCCAGACCCGGGTTTAACCCGAAAGTGAGATAAGACCGTGACCCGGACCCAGACCGATAGTGAATTAGAAAAAAGACCCGGACCTGGACCCTGACCTGGACCAGGACCTGAAAGTGAATTTTAAAATTGACCCAGACCCAGATCCGACCAGAAACTGAAGGACCCGCACAGCCGGGTTTTTAGTTTACAAAATTTATGTGTGCGCCTTTAGATTTGGCAACAATGTATTGAATTATCACTCCACACTCCAAATGATTCACTGGAAGTGGAGAGTTAACGGTGACGGAAGAATAGCCTAATCCTAATATATTTTATTGTTTGTTTGTGAGTTGTGTACTGTGTACATTGGTTGGTCTCCAGTGCTTCGTTTGCTATTTATTTGAATTTGCAATGCCTCAAGGTCTTTTTTCGGTGGGGAGTGGTAACAAAGAAACTAGACTTTCAAATTAATATTATAAATATAATAATATTGATAAAACATCTACATGCCAAATTGAAAGTGTGGAACAGTGTATAATGGCAATCATGTGACAAACCTAAAGCGACACCTAAAATCGTGTCACCCAGACATATATCGTAAAGTTGAGGATCATGATAAAAGCCTACCTAGCACTAGCTGAACTTCAAAAACTCAAATACAAACCAAGGGAGTGAATGTAGGCCAAACTAGTGTTAAAAACTTTTTTAAACAAATTAAACTTGGAGTTCACCCGCAACTTCATAAAATAACTTTAGAAAATGGCCTAATTTCGTGGGTGACAATAGACTGGTGACCTTTTAGCATTGTAGAAGATATTGGATTTAAAATTTTGGTTGAACCATTTCTATCTGCAATGAATATAAACATGAACAGAAAAAATCTTGCTACTTTAACTCTCGATAGAGCAATAGCTGACAAAAATAAGTTAAAAGTACTTCTTAAAAAAAAATGTTTCACTTAAAAGTAGATTGTTGCAGCCGCTTAGATAGAGGATTTTTAGGTATTGAAGCCCAATGTGACTTTGAAAACACAAAATTGAAGTGAAAACATTGGCTGTCAAGGAACTTCACTCTTCGCATACAGGTAAAAATTATTTACATTTCACACAAAAATTATTTTACATTTCACACAAATATATATATATATATATATATATATATTATATATAATATATATATATATATATAATATATATATATATATTATATATATCGTACAATATTACAGTATATATAAAAGAATGTTACTTTAAATCTAAATCAGTAATAAATAATTAATTTCATAGATGTTTTGAAACAAACCATTCAGTCTGTGTTAACCGAGTACGACTTGGGATCTGCACAAGTTGTATCTATTGTAACAGACAACGGGTCCGATATGATCAAGTGCTGTCGCCTTTCCATTTGAGTTCACTCAAAAAAATATAGAATTTGTTTTCAGAAAATTAATTAAAATTTAGAATAATGGGGCTGAAGAGAGCAATCATACATCGTACTTTGCCCCTTAGCAATGCATGTATAACTATACCTAGTTACTATTAAATATTAATACAATTAATACACCTACTTTTAAACATTTCGAAAATCGGATTAATTAATATATATGGTTAGGCTACTACCATATAGCCATATAATGTTTTACTATGTTTCAGAAAACATGTTAATATAGCTACGGTAGCAGTCTTATTACCTATCCTATACCAGATTATAATTATTACATTTTTAATAATGGACCCGACCCAGACCCGGGTCATATACTGAAAGACCCGACAGGACCTGAAAGTGAACTTTCGGTTCCGACCCGGACCGAGACCAGGACCCGAAAGTAAATTAGAAAAATGACCCGGACCAGGACCCGGACCCGAAAGTAAATTAGAAAAATGACCCAAACCCGGACCCGACCCGAAAGTGATAGACCCGCACAGCCCTGATATATATATATAATATATATATATATATATATATAATATATATATATATATATATATATATATTGACGATTGGTTTGGTTAAGTAAGTCATAATATTTTCGTTAGTTTTAACGTTTTATTTGATGGATTCATTTAAAAAATGTCTCCTAAAGATCCTAGTGTAGTTTACGTTCCCCAACTTTGACCTAGTGTAGCTTGTGTCCCCTTTTGCGTCAGGGGGCGTAAATTACACTTCCTCCGTCATTGGAAGCGGGAATTATTCCTGAAGAATTCAAATTAGCTAACGTTACGCCCATTTTAAAAAAGGCGACCGTACAGTAGCTAACAATTATAGGCCTATTAGCTTAACGTCAATTGTCGGTAAACTCTTGGAATCCGTAGTTAGGGATCGTATCGTCTATCACTTAGAAAGTCGTGATTTGATTAATAGTAGTCAGCATGGATTTCGACGCCATAAATCTTGTTTAACTAATTTTTTAGAGTTTTATAACAAAATAGTGCGCGAATACGATAGGTATAGAACGACTGACGTTATTATTTAGACTTTAAAAAAGCGTTCGATACAGTTCCGCATAGAAAATTAATTGCGAAGTTAAAGCGCACGGTATACGCGGTCAGGTAACTAACTGGTTAGAGGAATGGCTTCGTGCCAGGAAACAGAGGGTCGTTGTTAATGGTAGGGAATCGAGGTTGCTGGATGGAGGTAGCGGCAGGGCCAGCGAGAGCTGCCCCGGGTCCCGGGGAAGGATTGTTATATGGACCCCCCTGTTTACTCAGTATTTTTTATGAATGTTTTTTGTATACATAACAAGCAAACTGATTATTTTTATATGTCCAAGTCACTATTCAAAACATACAGTATGATAATCTCTATAAAATGTATGGTCATTAATTATATTTCCTCTGTTATTTAATCAATTTCTTTATTAATATTTTTAAATTTTATCCCCCCCTCTTTCCGGGCCCTCTAGAGGTCTGGGCCCCGGGGATTTAACTCGGCTTCCCTGCTCTCTCGGCGGCCCTGAGTAGCGGTGTTCCTCAAGGTTCAGTGTTAGGACCATTGCTATTTGTAATTTACATTAACGACATAGGTAGGCTTGACCAGTAATGTGTCAAAATTCGCGGACGATACTAAAATAGGTGGTAAAGTTCTTAACGTGGACGACAGAAATAGGCTCCAAGACGATGTAAATAGGGTTATGGAATGGACGAATAAGTGGCAGGTGTAATTTAACGTAGACAAATGTAAAATTTTGCATATAGGTCCTCGTAACAATAATTACACGTACACGATGGACGATAGACAGTTAGAGAGCATTGACGAGGAAATAGATTTAGGCGAACGCGTATCTAAGGATTTAAAAGTTAGGAACCAGTGCCTGGAATCTTGCGCAAAAGCTAATAGGATGTTCGGCTTCATAGCGCGTAATTTCGAATTTAAATCGAAGAATATTATATTGCCCCTTTACAAGTCTCTAGTCAGGCCTCACTTAGAATATGCCGTTCAGTTTTGGTGCCCGTATTTGCGTGAGGATATTGATAGGTTGGAAAGTGTTCAGCGACGCGCCACGAAACTACGTAATTCCGTCACTACGCAACACGTCTTATGAAGAGAGGATTAAAGAGTTAGACTTGCATTCACTCAAAACTAGGAGATTAAGGTGGGGAGCTAGTGAAGTTTTCAAAATCGTTAATAAAATCGATAACGTAAATTTTGACAAATTGTTCATTTTCGATAATAGCAATACTCGTAATAACAGATTTAAATTACGTGGTAGACATTTCATTACTAACATCGTTAAAACTTTTTTACTTTAAAGTAATTGATAAATGAAACAATCTTCCCGCGTTCGTCGTGAACTCTATCAGCGTTAATATGTTTAAGAACCGCTTAGAGAGGCATTTCAAAAATATTAACGTCGTTTAAACTAATAAAATAATTAGCAACAAGAACTCTTGGGGTGATAGTCTAGGTTTGAGTCTGTTGACGATTAATGCCAGCTTGTGAATGTAGGCCAAACTAGTGTTAAAAACTTTTTTAAACAAATTAAACTTGGAGTTCACCCGCAACTTCATAAAATAACTTTAGAAAATGGCCTAATTTCGTGGGTGACAATAGACTGGTGACCTTTTAGCATTGTAGAAGATATTGGATTTAAAATTTTGGTTGAACCATTTCTATCTGCAATGAATATAAACATGAACAGAAAAAATCTTGCTACTTTAACTCTCGATAGAGCAATAGCTGACAAAAATAAGTTAAAAGTACTTCTTAAAAAAAAATGTTTCACTTAAAAGTAGATTGTTGCAGCCGCTTAGATAGAGGATTTTTAGGTATTCAAGCCCAATATGACTTTGAAAACAAAATTGAAGTGAAAACATTGGCTGTCAAGGAACTTCACTCTTCGCATACAGGTAAAAATTATTTACATTTCACACAAAAAATTATTTTACATTTCACACAAATATATATGTATATATATATATATATATATTATATATAATATATATATATATATATATATATTATATATATCGTACAATATTACAGTATATATAAAAGAATGTTACTTTAAATCTAAATCAGTAATAAATAATTAATTTCATAGATGTTTTGAAACAAACCATTCAGTCTGTGTTAACCGAGTACGACTTGGGATCTGCACAAGTTGTATCTATTGTAACAGACAACGGGTCCGATATGATCAAGTGCTGTCGCCTTTCCATTTGAGTTCACTCAAAAAAATATAGAATTTGTTTTCAGAAAATTAATTAAAATTTAGAATAAGGGGGCTGAAGAGAGCAATCATACATCGTACTTTGCCCCTTAGCAATGCATGTATAACTATACCTAGTTACTATTAAATATTAATACAATTAATACACCTACTTTTAAACATTTCGAAAATCGGATTAATTAATATATATGGTTAGGCTACTACCATATAGCCATATAATGTTTTACTATGTTTCAGAAAACATGTTAATGTAGCTACGGTAGCAGTCTTATTACCTATCCTATACCAGATTATAATTATTACATTTTTAATAATGGACCCGACCCAGACCCGGGTCATATACTGAAAGACCCGACAGGACCTGAAAGTGAACTTTCGGGTCCGACCGGACCGAGACCAGGACCCGAAAGTAAATTAGAAAAATGACCCGGACCCGGACCCGGACCCGAAAGTAAATTAGAAAAATGACCCAAACCCGGACCCGACCCGAAAGTGATAGACCCGCACAGCCCTGATATATATATATATATATATATATATATATATATATATATATATATATATATTGACGATTGGTTTGGTTAAGTCATAATATTTTCGTTAGTTTTAACGTTTTATTTGATGGATTCATTTAAAAAATGTCTCCTAAAGATCCTAGTGTAGTTTACGTTCCCCAACTTTGACCTAGTGTAGCTTGTGTCCCCTTTTGCGTCAGGGGGCTAAATTACACTTCCTCCGTCATTGGAAGCGGGAATTATTCCTGAAGAATTCAAATTAGCTAACGTTACGCCCATTTTAAAAAAGGCGACCGTACAGTAGCTAACAATTATAGGCCTATTAGCTTAACGTCAATTGTCGGTAAACTCTTGGAATCCGTAGTTAGGGATCGTATCGTCTATCACTTAGAAAGTCGTGATTTGATTAATAGTAGTCAGCATGGGTTTTCGACGCCATAAATCTTGTTTAACTAATTTTTTAGAGTTTTATAACAAAATAGTGCGCGAATACGATAGGTATAGAACGACTGACGTTATTTATTTAGACTTTAAAAAAGCGTTCGATACAGTTCCGCATAGAAAATTAATTGCGAAGTTAAAGCGCACGGTATACGCGGTCAGGTAACTAACTGGTTAGAGGAATGGCTTCGTGCCAGGAAACAGAGGGTCGTTGTTAATGGTAGGGAATCGAGGTTGCTGGATGGAGGTAGCGGCAGGGCCAGCGAGAGCTGCCCCGGGTCCCGGGGAAGGATTGTTATATGGACCCCCCTGTTTACTCAGTATTTTATTATGAATGTTTTTTGTATACATAACAAGCAAACTGATTATTTTTATATGTCCAAGTCACTATTCAAAACATACAGTATGATAATCTCTATAAAATGTATGGTCATTAATTATATTTCCTCTGTTATTTAATCAATTTCTTTATTAATATTTTTAAATTTTATCCCCCCCTCTTTCCGGGCCCTCTAGAGGTCTGGGCCCCGGGGATTTAACTCGGCTTCCCTGCTCTCTCGGCGGCCCTGAGTAGCGGTGTCCCTCAAGGTTCAGTGTTAGGACCATTGCTATTTGTAATTTACATTAACGACATAGGTAGGCTTGACCAGTAATGTGTCAAAATTCGCGGACGATACTAAAATAGGTGGTAAAGTTCTTAACGTGGACGACAGAAATAGGCTCCAAGACGATGTAAATAGGGTTATGGAATGGACGAATAAGTGGCAGGTGTAATTTAACGTAGACAAATGTAAAATTTTGCATATAGGTCCTCGTAACAATAATTACACGTACACGATGGACGATAGACAGTTAGAGAGCATTGACGAGGAAATAGATTTAGGCGAACGCGTATCTAAGGATTTAAAAGTTAGGAACCAGTGCCTGGAATCTTGCGCAAAAGCTAATAGGATGTTCGGCTTCATAGCGCGTAATTTCGAATTTAAATCGAAGAATATTATATTGCCCCTTTACAAGTCTCTAGTCAGGCCTCACTTAGAATATGCCGTTCAGTTTTGGTGCCCGTATTTGCGTGAGGATATTGATAGGTTGGAAAGTGTTCAGCGACGCGCCACGAAACTACGTAATTCCGTCACTACGCAACACGTCTTATGAAGAGAGGATTAAAGAGTTAGACTTGCATTCACTCAAAACTAGGAGATTAAGGTGGGGAGCTAGTGAAGTTTTCAAAATCGTTAATAAAATCGATAACGTAAATTTTGACAAATTGTTCATTTTCGATAATAGCAATACTCGTAATAACAGATTTAAATTACGTGGTAGACATTTCATTACTAACATCGTTAAAACTTTTTTACTTTAAAGTAATTGATAAATGAAACAATCTTCCCGCGTTCGTCGTGAACTCTATCAGCGTTAATATGTTTAAGAACCGCTTAGAGAGGCATTTCAAAAATATTAACGTCGTTTAAACTAATAAAATAATTAGCAACAAGAACTCTTGGGTGATAGTCTAGGTTTGAGTCTGTTGACGATTAATGCCAGCTTGTGAATGTAGGCCAAACTAGTGTTAAAAACTTTTTAAACAAATTAAACTTGGAGTTCACCCGCAACTTCATAAAATAACTTTAGAAAATGGCCTAATTTCGTGGGTGACAATAGACTGGTGACCTTTTAGCATTGTAGAAGATATTGGATTTAAAATTTTGGTTGAACCATTTCTATCTGCAATGAATATAAACATGAACAGAAAAAATCTTGCTACTTTAACTCTCGATAGAGCAATAGCTGACAAAAATAAGTTAAAAGTACTTCTTAAAAAAAAATGTTTCACTTAAAAGTAGATTGTTGCAGCCGCTTAGATAGAGGATTTTTAGGTATTCAAGCCCAATATGACTTTGAAAACAAAATTGAAGTGAAAACATTGGCTGTCAAGGAACTTCACTCTTCGCATACAGGTAAAAATTATTTACATTTCACACAAAAAATTATTTTACATTTCACACAAATATATATATATATATATATATATATATATATATATATATATATATATATATATATATATATATATATATATATATTATTATATATATCGTACAATATTACAGTATATATAAAAGAATGTTACTTTAAATCTAAATCAGTAATAAATAATTAATTTCATAGATGTTTTGAAACAAACCATTCAGTCTGTGTTAACCGAGTACGACTTGGGATCTGCACAAGTTGTATCTATTGTAACAGACAACGGGTCCGATATGATCAAGTGCTGTCGCCTTTCCATTTGAGTTCACTCAAAAAAATATAGAATTTGTTTTCAGAAAATTAATTAAAATTTAGAATAAGGGGGCTGAAGAGAGCAATCATACATCGTACTTTGCCCCTTAGCAATGCATGTATAACTATACATAGTTACTATTAAATATTAATACAATTAATACACCTACTTTTAAACATTTCGAAAATCGGATTAATTAATATATATGGTTAGGCTACTACCATATAGCCATATAATGTTTTACTATGTTTCAGAAAACATGTTAATGTAGCTACGGTAGCAGTCTTATTACCTATCCTATACCAGATTATAATTATTACATTTTTAATAATGGACCCGACCCAGACCCGGGTCATATACTGAAAGACCCGACAGGACCTGAAAGTGAACTTTCGGGTCCGACCCGGACCGAGACCAGGACCCGAAAGTAAATTAGAAAAATGACCCGGACCCGGACCCGGACCCGAAAGTAAATTAGAAAAATGACCCAAACCCGGACCCGACCCGAAAGTGATAGACCCGCACAGCCCTGATATATATATATATATATATATATATATATATATATATATATATATATATATATATATTGACGATTGGTTTGGTTAAGTCATAATATTTTCGTTAGTTTTAACGTTTTATTTGATGGATTCATTTAAAAAATGTCTCCTAAAGATCCTAGTGTAGTTTACGTTCCCCAACTTTGACCTAGTGTAGCTTGTGTCCCCTTTTGCGTCAGGGGGCTAAATTACACTTCCTCCGTCATTGGAAGCGGGAATTATTCCTGAAGAATTCAAATTAGCTAACGTTACGCCCATTTTAAAAAAGGCGACCGTACAGTAGCTAACAATTATAGGCCTATTAGCTTAACGTCAATTGTCGGTAAACTCTTGGAATCCGTAGTTAGGGATCGTATCGTCTATCACTTAGAAAGTCGTGATTTGATTAATAGTAGTCAGCATGGGTTTCGACGCCATAAATCTTGTTTAACTAATTTTTTAGAGTTTTATAACAAAATAGTGCCCGAATACGATAGGTATAGAACGACTGACGTTATTTATTTAGACTTTAAAAAAGCGTTCGATACAGTTCCGCATAGAAAATTAATTGCGAAGTTAAAGCGCACGGTATACGCGGTCAGGTAACTAACTGGTTAGAGGAATGGCTTCGTGCCAGGAAACAGAGGGTCGTTGTTAATGGTAGGGAATCGAGGTTGCTGGATGGAGGTAGCGGCAGGGCCAGCGAGAGCTGCCCCGGGTCCCGGGGAAGGATTGTTATATGGACCCCCCTGTTTACTCAGTATTTTATTATGAATGTTTTTTGTATACATAACAAGCAAACTGATTATTTTTATATGTCCAAGTCACTATTCAAAACATACAGTATGATAATCTCTATAAAATGTATGGTCATTAATTATATTTCCTCTGTTATTTAATCAATTTCTTTATTAATATTTTTAAATTTTATCCCCCCCTCTTTCCGGGCCCTCTAGAGGTCTGGGCCCCGGGGATTTAACTCGGCTTCCCTGCTCTCTCGGCGGCCCTGAGTAGCGGTGTCCCTCAAGGTTCAGTGTTAGGACCATTGCTATTTGTAATTTACATTAACGACATAGGTAGGCTTGACCAGTAATGTGTCAAAATTCGCGGACGATACTAAAATAGGTGGTAAAGTTCTTAACGTGGACGACAGAAATAGGCTCCAAGACGATGTAAATAGGGTTATGGAATGGACGAATAAGTGGCAGGTGTAATTTAACGTAGACAAATGTAAAATTTTGCATATAGGTCCTCGTAACAATAATTACACGTACACGATGGACGATAGACAGTTAGAGAGCATTGACGAGGAAATAGATTTAGGCGAACGCGTATCTAAGGATTTAAAAGTTAGGAACCAGTGCCTGGAATCTTGCGCAAAAGCTAATAGGATGTTCGGCTTCATAGCGCGTAATTTCGAATTTAAATCGAAGAATATTATATTGCCCCTTTACAAGTCTCTAGTCAGGCCTCACTTAGAATATGCCGTTCAGTTTTGGTGCCCGTATTTGCGTGAGGATATTGATAGGTTGGAAAGTGTTCAGCGACGCGCCACGAAACTACGTAATTCCGTCACTACGCAACACGTCTTATGAAGAGAGGATTAAAGAGTTAGACTTGCATTCACTCAAAACTAGGAGATTAAGGTGGGGAGCTAGTGAAGTTTTCAAAATCGTTAATAAAATCGATAACGTAAATTTTGACAAATTGTTCATTTTCGATAATAGCAATACTCGTAATAACAGATTTAAATTACGTGGTAGACATTTCATTACTAACATCGTTAAAACTTTTTTACTTTAAAGTAATTGATAAATGAAACAATCTTCCCGCGTTCGTCGTGAACTCTATCAGCGTTAATATGTTTAAGAACCGCTTAGAGAGGCATTTCAAAAATATTAACGTCGTTTAAACTAATAAAATAATTAGCAACAAGAACTCTTGGGGTGATAGTCTAGGTTTGAGTCTGTTGACGATTAATGCCAGCTTGTGACATGCCAGCGTGTGATTTTAAAATTATATTATATAAAAAAGAAATTAGACTAACACGAATTTAGACGTAGCTCGTAGCGTAAACTAACGTACTTTTTGTTATACCCTTCATACTTTTTTTTTCT
This sequence comes from Bathynomus jamesi, assembly GCA_023014485.1. Taxonomy (NCBI): domain Eukaryota; kingdom Metazoa; phylum Arthropoda; class Malacostraca; order Isopoda; family Cirolanidae; genus Bathynomus; species Bathynomus jamesi. The sequence goes on from JAJOZX010009038.1 coordinate 69,177, forward strand.
TTTCTTATCCTCTCTTTACTTGCGTGTCTGTAGTTTGCATGGTATGACAGTGTTTCTTTGAGTTAAGACTGTGTTTACATGGTTTGTAAGCGTTCTTATTTTACTTCTCTTCATCTTTCATCCCTTTCGTATTCTCTTCGACTATTAACCCCTTATTCTCTTCTTTTAACTCCCTATTCTCTTCTTTTAACGTCCTACTCTCTTCTTTCTCTCGGGATAACCTTAAAGTGGATCTTAGGGTCTTTGTTAGCCTGAGCTTCTGTATATCTGTAGATCTTTCCAAATGTTAATGCCCTTGGCCGCAGAATAGATAAAGAACTAAAAAGGATTCCACTCGATATGTTCAGAATAACAATGAAGAGTTTCACAGGGAGAATCCACAAATGTATCATAGCGGATGGAGAATTCTTTGAAGATTAAATTACAATTTAACACAATATTTATGACTAAAATTCTTATAGACTTTTTGTTTGATTTGTTAACTAAATAGTTGTATGTATAAAATCCTTAGAGGCTTTTCTCCCACCCTCTCTCTCTCTCTCTCTCTCTCTCTCTCTCTCTCTCTCTCTCTCTCTCTCTCTCACTCTCTCTCTCTCTCTCTCTCTCTCTATATATATATACACATATATATACATACACATATATACAGGAGTATATACAGGGATGGTCAAAAGTCGCGATCGGGTCGTACAGAATGGTTGATAAAAAAAAAGTTTTAACTTTTGAAACATCTTATTTAAACCAAAAACAAGAAAAAACTATAAATGAAACTGAAATTAAATAAAAAGATATCTTGCTACTTGTACGTCCAATTGTTCTGTATAGATACCGTCGCGATCAAGGTATACTGTAATTGCATTTGACGCCAAGTGCGCCGTAAAGCTTTTCGAAACATTTCAGGCGTAATGGCTAAGAATATGTGAAAAATTTCCATTTTTAACTCTTCAACAGAGTGCATACGGATGTGGCTAGGTTTGTTCTTCAAGGAAAACCAGTTATCACAAGCTGCGAGGTTGGGACTTCTGGAAGGCCAGTTGAGAGAGCATCCTCCCCCAATCCACACTGGACATTGGTTGTTGTTGAGAAATTATGCACGTTAATAGCATAATGGGCTGGTGCACCGTCTTGTTGTAAAATAACAGTTTACAAGAGTAGTATGGCCGCAAAGGTCAGACTGCAGACCAATTGCAATGTTGATCAAATGAGTGCCAGTGCCAACCCCCCTCCCCCCTGCCAACCTTCCGTGGTGCCTCCCCAAAAAGGGGGCACTTCCTCAGCAAGCTGGGAGAGAAGGTGAGACGGCCTCACTCCCCCAAAGGGGTATACCTAACCTAAGCGAGAGAAAGAGAGAGAGAGAGGAAGAGACCATCCTGCTTCTGCGAGATGCAGAAGCTTAATGAGAGCTCAGGTAGCATCACTTGGCTTAGAACTCGAAGTCCACCAGTTGGATTAAGCAGCCAGTTGGCTTAGAAGGCATAAATGGCCTGTATATATTAATAACCTTCGAAGGAATTAAAAGCGTACACAAACGCACATACACTCCTCAACTATATGCCCATAGATCCTCTATTATTACACACACACACACACACACACACACACACACACACACACATACATATATATATATATATATATTGCCTGCTTTAATTAAATATTAGTGTTAATAACCATTATAATAATTTTTGTTCTCTGTATTGGTTTTTTTGTCTAATTTCATCTATATACTTCTTTTATATTTAGTAATTTAGCAGCCTAGAGATTATGTTATCAATTGAAAAAATCTTTAGAGGGCTTTAAGGTCTTTAATTTGAGGTGCCGATTGTGAATTTTTTGCTTGTCTATTTAACTCATTTACCTTGTAATCTCTGTCTATTTTCTGTTCCTCCTTGATAATGTGAATATATCACGAAAGCGCTCGGACTTTGTGTTTCCTTTTCCCTGTGGTTGTTTGCTTATTAATAAGATCACGTGTTATTTTGTGATTTTAGTGCATAATATATATATATATATATAATATATATATATATATATATATATATATATATACCGTGTGACCACAAAAGTTGTCCCTGTTTTTAATCGCTTATTACTCAGTCATTATTGCAGCTTCACAAATGAAATAAAAAGCATTCGAAAGAGAACATTTTAAAGTTTTATTTAATTTTTTCGATATCCTGGATGCGAAATCAGTACTTATAAAAAAATGACAGTTTTATCCACCACAATCATGGGTTATTTGTCGGACATGCAACGTGTTTTCATCGCAGAAGAGATGATCAAACATGGCTCGGTAGTTGCAACCCAACGGTCTTTCAGACGACAATACGGTCAGCAAAGGACCATAGATCCTAAAACGATTCGCAGGATTTTCGCAAAATGGAAACATCACGGCTCAATCAAGAACATGCATAAAGCTAACTCTGGGCGCAGCAAAGGTGTGCGAACCGCTGAAAACATTGATTCAGTCGCAAATCAGCTTGAAACGGATAACAAGAAATCTGTGAGACGACTATCAGCTGTGACAGGAATCAAACGGGAGAGCATTCGGAAAATAATCACGTTGGATTTGAGAATGAAGTCATTCAAAATTATGTGTTTGCAACAGCTTAGCGGACAAGACTACCAGCGTCGTTTGATGTTTTGTGAACGCATTGAAACAATAATTGAACAAAACCAGATAAGATTAAGTGACATAATATTCAGTGATAAATGCCACATCTATCTCAATGGGTTCATCAACAGACAGAATTACCGGTGTTGGTCACAAAACAAGCCAAATATACACTTGGAGAAACCTCTGCATTCACCAAAAGTTACTGTCTGGTGTGGTTTGAGTAGCAGCAAGGTTTATGGTCCTTACCTTTTTGAGGACCCAGAGACAAGGAGACCGCTTTCAGTAACTTCAGAAAGATATGTAGAAACGCTGAACACTGTTTTTGAACAAGAAAACTGCAGTAACAAGTGGTTTCAGCAAGACGGAGCAACAGCCCACACAACTAGGCAATCACTGGAATGTTTAACAAGATTTTTTGAACAAAGATTCATTTCTCATCGCTCGCAGTTTCCATGGCCCGCAAGATCTCCCGATCTATCACCTATGGACTTTTCTCTGGGGATTTGTCAAGGACAAAGTATTCAGGCAAGAGCCATCCTCTATCGAAGAATTAAAGCAAGCGGTGGTAGAGAGTGTACAGTCCATTGAATGCAGCGTTTTGGAAAATGTAATAAATAACTTCCTTTCCCGTTGTGTGAAATGTAAGAATGTCCAGGGACGTCACTTTGAACACATGTAGAATAAATTAAAACTTTAAAATGTTCTCTTTCGAATGCTTTTTATTTCATTTGTGAAGCTGCAATAATGACTGAGTAATAAGCGATTAAAAACAGGGACAATTTTTGTGGTCACACGGTATATAAATATATATATAAACAGATGCATGTAAAGCTCCAATAGCAAAATATATACGAGCATAACCACCACACAAAAAAAACACCACATCATCACCAATCGTCTAAGTATAGACTTTTAGGAGCTCATCCCATCAACAGCACATGGTGAGATGAGGGCTACAACCAATCGTCTAAGTATAGACTTTTAGGAACTCATCCCATCAACACCACGTAACCGACATGAGGGCTACAACCAAGCGTCTAGACCTTAAGACCTCTCAGCAGTATTACACAACCCACCACAGCACCACAACCACCACCACAGCACCACCACCACCACCACCCCCGCTTTACTTACTAGCTCCTGGTATAGACCGACAAGGTCTCTAAGTACGACCCAATAAAGAGAGCTATTAAACATAAAAAATACGTCTATGAGGCCAAGGGGTAGACCGACAAGGTCTCATAAAAAGTGCAACGCTAATAGTTTTTCTATTGAGCTTCTCATTGTATAATACCACGAGGCCAATTTGACGTTTGGTAAGTGATCTTTTAAACAAAAAACTGAATAAGATAAACTAATTTTAATGCCCAAACAAATTTTCGCCATTTATCCTTTAACTATAACATAAAAAGCATTAATATGATTTTTAAAACAAAATAGAAATTAAATTAGGGGTAACTATTTCATTTTTCCTCTTTTATCCAATTATTTTCACATTTTACCACATCATGTTTTAAGATTAGATGCCAGAATACAAATTTATCTTTAATATATATTTTTATCCTTAAACTATAACATAAAAAATATTAATATAAATATATTAAAAATAGATTGTATTTCGGGGATAACATTCATCTTTTTCATCTTTTACCCAATTATTTTTCGCATTTTAGCCGATCATATTTTAATATTAGATCCCAGATTGCGCTATGCATTGACTTAATTCTGTTATTTGTACGTACAAGAATAATTCCAACTAACGCAGTACCAGACTTATTTTACATTAAATTCTCGCAAACTATAAAATTCAGCATTTAAACAATTATAATACATAGAATATTCATTATAGGTTTAGTATGGTGTACCCAATAAATATGGCATGTATCACAAAAGTTGGCAAAAACCTCCAGTACTCATTTACAAATCAATTTAAGCATAGAGAATAAACAGCGGCTCATAAAGGTGGGTTGTTTTCCAAGAAGTGAACATAGACGGTCTCAGCTGTGGACTTAATTACAATTTAGAAGGCATCGAACTAGCGCAGTACCAGACATAATTCATTAAATTCTCCTAAACTTTAAAATTCAACATTATGATAAATAATTATAATACTTAGAATATTCATTATAGTTTTAGTAAGGATTGCCCCATAAATATCGTTTTCTACGCGCATTTATAAAAAAGTGGAATTTATGGTATAACTCATTTAATTGCACCTTCTACAATTCAATAAATAAAATTAATATAGTGTTACTCTCTGAGCATATGCAAAAGGTTGCCTACTAATATACTCGCACTATCAATTATATTCATATTTAATACATCATAAACGGATGATTCTTTTTATATTAGGATCCCTAAATGTTAAATAATAATTCATAGGGAACACTTAAATAAAGTTTATTAAAATAATCCTTGTCTTATGAAGTGCTGTTTCCAAAATTCCCTTAAATATATACACTGAAAACTTACTTCTCTATCTTTAAAAGTTTTTTGAAAAACAGCCTCGCCCTATGAAATGCTTTTTGCTGTTTCTGAAATTCCCTTAAATATATACACTGAAAACTTTCTCTCTATCTCTCTCTCCGTCCTGCGCATGCGCAGAATTGACTATCGTAGAAAAGGCTAAGCACCGCCCACTGTATGTCCAATCAGGAAGTCAGGGAGCTTGTGATTGGCTTTCTATTCTCTGGGTACAAATGGGTGTCGTACCACATATAAAAATGAGACCCAGGAGCAGAGCGTGCCATAACAGTTGCTATTTCTATCTGTGAATAACACGCTATACCAGGGGTGACCAGACTTTACTGAGATAGGATCTACTTTTTCCAAAGTTCTCCCTATACGATCCATCAGCCCAGTTATATATATATATATATATATATATATATATATATATATATATATATATATATATATATATATATACAGATGGAGAGAGAATAACCAAGAATAAAATGAAGTGAATATAAAAATATATTGCCAAATGCACACAGATATATTTTTCATTAAATTTTAACCCCCAAACTTATTAGAAATTAGGAATACTGGAATAGGAAGAGCTTACTTTACTGATGTGATGATTTACACTACATGGCATCAACAAGCCCTATGTAGTCCGGATTGTAGCTGCTGATTGTTAGCCTCAAATAAACATCCAGGTGATCATCTGTCAGAGTGGCTCGGTATTTTGATTTGATGATATTCATGTGTGAGAACGTTGACTCACAAAGGTAGGTTGATCCAAAAAATGCTGTCAAATACATGGCACTTTTTCTGACATTCGGATACTTTTCTTCAAGAAGTAGGTGCCAAAGGTTTCCTTCTGAAGACCTCGATTTGATTTGAATGTCGTTTCGCAGAGTCAAAATTTCATTCTCGATTGCAGATATGTCCATATTAAACAATAAGGCCGTTTTTCCGTTTTTGATGCAATATCATCAATGTCAAAGTTTACACCAAATGGGAAGCACATGAATGTTGCTACAGGTTCTAGTGTTGCTAAGTCTTGGAACCGCCTGTTGAAGTCTGTAATAACATTCTGCAACTGTTCAACGTATCGAACACTGTCAAACTGATCGCATTGTTTCTCCTGACTTTCCACCTCTGAAATCATGTTTTTGAAGTTCCGCAGTTGGTGTCGCTGCAGCTGTGAGGCTACCAGTTCTAGTTTTTGTTTAAAAGCATTCACTGAGGTAATCATTTCAACAATAGTTTTGTTTTTACCTTGCAACTCTAAGTTTAGCTGATTTAGAAAAGCAGTGGTGTCAATCAAAAAAGCTAAATCTAACAGCCACACTTCGTCTTCCAACTCTTAACATGTTTCTTTTAACTTCAGAAAGTCTTTAATTTCCGGTAAGAGATCCCTAAACCTCTGCAGGAATTTACCTCTACTAAGCTACCTGACATCAGTGTCCAACAAAAGGTCAGTGTGTTCTGCTTTATTTTCTTCTAGCTGAGACCAGAAGAGACGCCTTTGTAGACTTCTCGCCCGAATAGAACACAATCTTATGGGAAGTATCCATAATTTCTTTAATATTCAACATTTTACCACACAATGCTTGTTGGTGAATTATACAGTGATAATTAAAGAAGTTTGGAAACCTTTTGTCACTTTTGCAGAGGGCGATGAACCCATTGGAGTGGCCAGTCATAGTAGGTGATCCGTCAGTTATTATGCTCAAAAGCTTGTGAAGTGGGAATTGTGTGTCATTAACAAACTCACTGAATGCATGGAAAATGTCCTCACCTCGAGTTTTCCCTCTTAAAGGTAGGATTTTAAGCAGTTCTTCTTTGGCACTCATATCTTTAAACACGATTCTAATAAAAATGCATAATTGTGGTGTGCCGATCACATCTGTCGAGTCATCAAACTGAAGTGAAAGGAACACGCAGTCATGTATGTCTTTCTTCAATTGTTCCACCAAATTCTCATCCATTACTTCACAACGCCGCATCACAGTGTTTCTAGAGAGCTGAAGCTGGTTAATAGCAGACAATATTTCCAATTTATTACTGAAATTCTGAAACAACGACTCTGCTGCCTCTGTAAATGCTTCTTTGAATATTTCTCCACCCTGAAAAGGTTTCTTGTGTTTCGCAAGTACACGGCTCACCCGAAATGACGCAATCGTTGCTGCTTTCGATTTTGTGCTAGGCCCTGTAAAGATAGACTGCTGAGCACTAAGTTGAGACTTAAGTTCCTTGACTTTTCTCTTACGTAGTTCACTTTCAGCTGAGAAATCACTGTCATACCATTTGTGAATAGTTTTAAAATGCCTCTCTAAATTCTCCTTTTTGACGAAAGCGACACATGCATGGCAAATTAAACACACACATTTGGAATTTTTCATCGTAAGAAAATATGCTGTTTCCCACTCATTGTGAAAGTTGTAAGTTTTATGTTTTTGGCACTTGGTCCAGCACTCATTTTAACGGTGTTAATGCAATTGGACTGGAGAGTGACCTTCACAACCGATTATTCCAAATGACTGACCCGTCACTTAAGTGACACATACTCATAACAGCTCAGCTTACCGCTGTATGAAATTTTGGCAGAAATTAAAGTTAGCGGTATCATTTTCTGTGACATTAATTAACTATCTCTCAGAATTATTAAAATTAAACTTTGTTATTTTTTGTTAAATGACTGGTAAACACAAAGATAAAACAAATAAATGTTACTACCGATAATAGAGGTGATAACATAAAGAACGCTAATTTTTTGTAGTAGCGGTCGGGTCGTGTGCTCGTTAGTATTGTGGAATGTAAGGTCTCTGTTGCTAGGCTAAGTTATTGGTCATTCTGCAATCTACTAAAAATTGCTCTGCGATCTACTGGTGGATCGCGATCGACGTTTCGGCCACCCCTGCGCTATACCACCAAGCATGGACACTTCCAGTCAGCCAGACCTGTACTTTTCCCCACAGATGTTTGAAGTCGGGGACCGCTCTGCAGGGGCCACACTCCAGCTTTTCTCAGAGCTTGATGGAGGAAACCTCCTATCGACACAAAACGTTAATGATATCTGCAATGATCCTCCGTTTGAACCAGCAGAAGACTCTGTCCTCGAGATGTGAGTAATTACGTAATAATTTAGTTTGTGATTTATTCTCGGGCTATATACACCGTATCATTCAGTGCTTAACCCTTACAAGTGTTAGGTCATTTTTAAAAGCCATAAAAAATGAAGTGAGAGGATATCTGCCCAGGAGTTCGAGACTCTGCGACGGGGCTTAGTAGCCCCACTAATCTTCCTTCCTGAGAATGTCAATTAGACAGTGAATTTTATTATGCGATGAAGGTATCCTTTGAAATTGAAATTTTTATTACGTGTTAACTTAAAAATTTATACAGTACTGCGGAGAGAGAAAGATATACAGGTTAGATGGAAGGAATATTTTGAGGGACTATTAAATGAGGAAAACCATATGTTGGTCCATGAGGATGGACTACCGAATATGGCAATGACGAGGAAGGTCGAAAGAGCGGAAGTGAAGAAGGCGTTGGATAAAATGAAGAGTGGTAAAGCAACGGGTCCTGATGAGATACCGGCAGAGGTATGGAAAGCACTTGGCGATGAAGGAGTGGATCTCCTGCAAGATCTTATGGAAAAGCTCTGCGACCAAGAGGTGGTCCCGGAGGAATGGCGTGCCAATATCATAGTACCCATATTCAAAGAGAAAGGGGATATACAGGAATGTTCAAATTATAGGGGTATGAAGCTGATATCGCACACCATGAAGGTGTGGGAGCGAATTGTGGACTGAAGGCTGAGGGAGGAGGCAGGCGCGTCGACAGAGCAACTCGGTTTTATGCCCGGATGAAGTACGTCTGATGCTATTTTTGCATTACGACAGTTGGAGGAAAGGTACAGGGAAGGACAGAAGGCATTGCACATGGTTTTCATAGACTTAGAGAAGGCGTATGATAGGACACCGAGACAAGAGGTTTGGAGGTGCCTGTGGGAGAAGATGGTCCCAGAGAAGTACGTCAGATTGATTCAGGAAATGTATAGAGGGGTTACGACGAAAGTGAGGTGTAGTGTTGGTGTGACGGAGAGTTTTGGAGTTGGGGTTGGTCTGCATCAGGGGTCAGCAGTGAGTCCATTCCTATTCAACGTGGTGTTGGATGTGTTGACTGAGGAGGATAGAGGGGTTGCTCCCTGGTGCATGATGTATGCCGATGATGAAGTGTTGTGCGCAGAGACAAGACAGGAGGCACAACAACAGCTAGAAAATTAGAGGGAGGCATTGGAAAGTAGAGGTATGAAAGTTAGTCGGAAGAAGACTGAATATCTGAGATGTAATGTACAACCGGATGAAGGAGGGGGAGTGATGTTAAACGGTGAACTGATCAAACGGGTAGATCGTTTTAAATACTTGGGATCAACAATCGAGGCAGAGAGGGGAGCAGAGGGAGAGGTGAATCGTAGGATACAGTCGGGATGGAGGAGCTGGAGAGAGGTGTCGGGAGTTCTCTGTGATCGTAGGATGCCGGTGAAGCTGAAATGTACGCCAGCCATGTTGTACGGAATGGAGACGGTGCCAATGAAGAAGACTAGTGACAGAAAGATGGATGTGGCTGAAATTAAAATGTTGCGATGGATGTGCGGTGTAACTAGAAGGGATCGAATCAGAAACAAACGCATTAGAGGAACGGTGAAAGTAGTAGAGGCGTCAAGAAAAGTCCAAGAAGCCAGACTGAGATGGTATGGGCACATGATGAGAAGAGAGGAGGATTACGTGGGACGTAGGGTGCTGGAAATGGAGGTGTCGGGACGGAGAAGACTAGGTAGACCGAAGACGAGGTGGAGGGATTGCGTGGCAAAAGACATCCGGGAGAAAAATTTGGACGAGGACATGGTGCGTGACAGAAGAGAATGGAGGAGACTAATCAAGAACAGCGACCCCATATAGAGATGGAATTTAAGCTGCAGAAAAAGAAGAAAAAGAAGAGTTAACTTAAAAATTATAGTAAGTTCTACAGGTTGGTTTTTAGAATTACTAAAACTTTAAAGAAATGCTGCGGTCCCTGGTTCATGACCCGGTGCTGGCATGGCAGATGATGCGTAGCACATCCAGCTAATCTTCCTTTTAAGCCCAGTTAGGCTAGTTGCTTTGTGTTTATTATCTGATCCGGTATTCTATTAAGTATTTAGAGAGTGAATTTTGTTTATCAAATAATTACGTGTTAACATTTATTTAAAATTAGTTTGTGAAATGTTTCATTAAAATAGCATGTATCCTCAATTTTACATATATATATATATATTAGTGGTGGACCGGATATCCGTATCCGCGGATATCCGCATCGATTTTAACATCCGCGTCCGCATCCGCACTTCTGACTGCGGATGTTATGTGGATATTATCTCTAATAAATTATGCAACTTACAATTAAATTAGCTTATAAAGTAGCTTATAATGCCCAGTCATGCACATTTCATGTAAAGTATTAATTATTAATGAACAAACAAATATATAAACCTCAAAATATAAATACCTGGTAACAAAGAAAATTAAATGAAACTTGTTTCATTCAATTTTCTGTAGCAGAAACTCTTGAGAAAGTTATTATTTTTATCATAATGAAAACATTAATATTAATTTTAATTCTTATGCATTGCTGCCATATTATAGGGTGTGTCGAATTTTTCAACTTTCAAATTCCAAATATGAGGGGTGCTAAAAAGTTGCAGCATGACTTAGGAATTCTAAAGATATTTTTGTTAATTTAATATAATTTAGTTTTGCTTGGTAAGAAGCTACATAAAAATAGTGACTTTTTTGACTTTTTTGTGGAATTATATAATATTATTATATTAATAATTATATATGCTGTATATATAATGCACTGCTGTTTTTGCTTATTTCACAGGTTGAAACATATTCATCAGTGTGCTGAAGATTACTTGTCCGTCAGTGCTACCATCCTAACCAGTGGGAATTGACCTACAATGGCTTCTAAAAGGAGGACAAGACTGGGGACATTCACACATATGAGCAACCTAATTGGAACTGGTGAGTAGAGAGTTGTTGCCCTCTGAACTCCCAACTCTGCGAGACGTTCTGAAATATGGGCTACTGCTAAGAGAACAAAGTGGTGAGGATGTGAGAAACTACCCAGCAGCCAGTCTTGCAAAGGACATTTACCCTAAAGTGCTTGAAAAGTGGGAACGAGCAAACAGTTCTTTTGTAGCCCCCGTTGTAAATTCACGAGTCACAAGCTTAAACAAGATCCAAGAGAGCTGGGAGCAGGCCAAAAACATATCTCTTGGGAGAGGAAAGCTACATGTCAAAGAGGCTTTCATTGCAAAACTTGACAAGCTTTTTGACATCCTCAGTTGCAAGTGTAAAATTGTTCTCTGCTCTGAATTTGGCTGCCTTGCAGATGCTGGTTGCAAAAACGAAAATCACATTAACTGTACATGCCCTAGGGAGATGAAGATCCCTGTGAAGGAACTTGCTTTCATTAAAGGTCAGAGAGACAAGTCTGGTTCTATTGGACCACATCAGATTGGCTTGCCAGATCAACCTGAGCACAACAGACAAGTCAAAAAGCAGAAGCGGCAAGAAGACGAAAGAAGAAGGCTTGCTGAATATAAGCAGACAAGTAAGCAGGATGTTTCAATGCCATCAAATGAAATAATTTTCTCTGATGATGAAAATGAAGAACAAATAGCTGATGCTCAAGATGGAAAGGATGGAAGTTATGAAGTGACATTAGAAATACCAAGCACGTCTTCAACTTCCAATAAAAAGCCAGAATACAACACATTAGAAATACCTAATGTTGCTATGCATAGCATCAGATATGGTGTTGGCCTGCGTGCCACAGCTGCCATCACCACTGCTGCCTTTATGGATGCTGGCTTGATCACTGAAGAAGACAAGAGACTTGTAGTTGATCACAATAAAGTCAAGAGGGCCCAAGAAAAAGTTATGAGATCCCTGGATCAGGAATTTGATGATCTTTGTAAGAAGGGTGAAATTGACTGCATCTTCTTTGACGGCCGTCAAGATACAACTAAAGTTATGCTGAAAGCAGACAATTCAGATCGTCAGTTCCCCAGCATCATCAAAGAAGAGCATTATTCTGTGTGCAGTGAGCCAGGTGGAAGATATCTCTACCACTTCACTCCTGAGAAAGGCTCAACGAGAAAAAAGCCTACTGAAGTTATTGCTGATAATCTTGTAGATTTCATGAAGAAGAAGGGCATTGATAAAAGCCTGCAGGCCATTGGAGGTGATTCTACAAATGTTAACACTGGCTGGGAGGGTGGGTCCATGCATTGGGTAGAGGTCAAGCTTTGCCGTAAGCTGATCTGGTTGGTTTGTGCCCTCCACACTAACGAGTTACCCCTGCGACACTTGATCACAGCACTGGATGGGAAGACCTTGTCTAACAACAAGTGGACAGGTAACAATGGCAAGATGCTAGACACTGCAACCGAACTTGAAATTGATCCTTCATTCACCAAACTCTCAATTGGAGAGCCTCTTACTTCACTGAGTGACAATGTCGTAAAGGATCTCTCTACTGATCAAGCGTACGGGTATAGGATCACACAGGCCATAAGGACAGGAGAACTTCCCACAGATCTGGCCCTTCTTGAAATTGGTCCAGTGAGCCATTCAAGGTGGTTGACAACAGCAAACAGGCTTTGTCGCATATGGGTTTCAAAACATGGCCTTAAAGGCAAAACCCTCAACAACTTAAGACTGATAGTGGAATACATTGTTGGTGTGTACTACCCCTGTTGGTTCAACATCAAAGTAAAACACTCTTGGGTGGAAGGCCCACGCCACATCTTGTTTCAGCTGCGGCTAGTTAGGCTGCAAAAGAAGGCTGTGGTGGATGCTGTTTTTCCAACCATCAAGCGCTCAGCATGGTGTGCATTCAGCGAAATGATAATCCAGACACTCTTGCGCTCAGATGACAGTGAGGAGAGGAGAGCTGGTGTCCAAAAGATTGTTGACATGAGGGGTGGAGATGATGACACACTTGGAGATCTTTCTGTACGTCCCAGGAAGACACCTTCCATCAACCCCAGTGCTTCTTCCGTGTTGGAGCTGACAGACTGGTGACATGTAAACTGACTACAGCGGAAGTAAAGAAGTTCTTTGACAAGCCTATGCAAGTTCCACAGTGGCCCTGTCATGCTCAGTCAATAGAGAGGTGTGTGAAACAAGTCACAGAGGCAGCAGGCAGGGTGTATACACATGATAAACGTGAGGGCTATATCAGAGGCCAAGAAGCAAGTCGGCGGCTGATGTCCAAGAACGAATCAAAGCAAGACTTGATGAAACTTGTTTAAATATTTTTTTTTACTGATGTCATTACTTTCTAATGTTGTTTTATGATTACAAGGATATGTTTTATGATTACTAGGATATGTTTTATGCAGAGAAACTAAAATTTTTATAGCATTACCTGACATTTTGAGAAGCTAAAATTAATAAATGTTTCCGAGAGCAATTTATGTGCTTTTTAATCAAACGTAGATTTACCAAGCTAAGTGTTGAGCAATCACAAAAATAATAGCAGATTTGAATTCTTCACATCCAAAAACATATTTTTAAAACCCCTCAGTGAAGGAATTGGCAAAAATTAATTTTCACCTCCCAAATTGAGACACCCTAGTGGGATAACCTCTTTGGTTTCAGGGTTTGTATAAGTTTCTATATCGTTGTACATGATAATACAGGGTTTATTTTTAGGCTTAGCATCTTTCATATAACATACATGCTTTACTCCATCTGCCTTATATTCCTTGTGCCATGTAGAACAGTGAATTTCATCACTTTTGTGTTTGAATTTTCCCCAACTACCCATTGTGTGAAACATACCACATTCACAGATTCTCATTTTCCTGCAAGTGCCATTCGATTTATGGAGTTCAAAGCATTTATTATTGAAAAATGTACGTCTACACACATTACATTCCCTCTTCTCGGCTTCAACTAAACGACTTTCACATTTGGCGCTTTTACACTACTCACATACCTTGTGGCATTCCTTGCAGTGTTTCACTATATTAACCGCAAACTCAAGACACCCCTTACACAAATCATGATGCCTTCCATTTTTTCGACTTTTATCATAACTAGCGTAGAGAGTCCTTATATTACGGATGGGGAGATACGTTGTTCCTGACAATCCTAAAACAAGTAGGGGCCTTGTACGATCTCGCACACAGCTTTTAAAAACATACACAGTCCTACGATGATCATCCATTCCAAATACAACTATACGAACACTCATTTCCTGCTCTACCCTTCTCAACTCTTCAGGACCCATATTACACTCAAACGCATGCTTGCAATCTGAAGCCAGTTTACGGGCACGCTGCACAATCGTAGGCAGCAGATATTATACGCGATTGTATTTAGCACAGTGAACATATGAGCTAAGACTATTGCTATAAACCCTGAACCACGATCGACGTTTATATGCTTTCGGTAAATAACCGGAGAAGTGAAATTAAGAGTATAAGGTGTGGCAATATGACTCGCATCCCGGAATACTCTGTCAATATCTACCGTTTAGTTGTCCATATTGAAAACTGTACTACTTTGAGAGGCCTGCAATATACAGCCAAAGATATATTCTATATCTACAGCGGCCAAGCGTCTGAATGGTATTACTACCCAAAAATCATCTACATCCCCGTCATCTGAACCGAACCTGAAGGACAACCTCGTCCGGACTTCACGTTCGTCGCGGTTCTGAAGGGCAGGCAAACTCCACAATATGTTCAACTACGCGCCGCAGTCCGTGTTCAACACCGTTGCTATACAGTGTTCCAGGGTCAACCCTGACTACAAACCGATTTCTAGTCAGGGATGAGGTAGGGTTAGCGGTGCGCACCAGTTCGAATGTTATACCTTCCTCTACAGCACGAGAAGCTGCTGGTGTGGAGATGTACCCGAAATTGAACAGGAATAAGGGGGTACAAAATTAATTGAGGACGGAGTTGGTGTGGGGGTTGTGTCGTAAGACGTAGAGGGAGGTGACTTTATTACTGGGGGTCTAGCAACCGGTCCACTCCTGGCACGTTTTGTAACAGATGTGGATGGTTCTTCATCATCATGCCTCCGCTTTGAACTGCCAGGTGGTGGAGGTGTCGCTGGTGAGGGTTCGTCAGCGGGGATGGAGTCTGTAGCTACACTGTCATCGGGGTCGTGTGTAATATCGATGGAGTACTGTATATCGTCGTCATTCACGGTTCTGTGGAAGAAAAACAAGATTGTAGAATATAAGGAGCAACACTTAAATTTTGTTATATTTTGTAAGTGTTCCACTTAGGGGTGTGACATGTTAGAGATGGAATCTGTAGAAAAATTCAGGTTCACAAGTCCATCTACATAGGTTATATCTGGCACTGCAGGATGTGGTAAAACTGTGTTTATGCTTAAAATCATTAAAGATAAGGGGGAGATGTTCTCAAAATTTGTGCATAAAGTAATATGGTGCTATTCGACGTATCATTCAGTGTTCAACGAGTACCAAGATGATATTTTGTTCCATAAAGGTGTATATTAGGGTGGAGCGAAAAATACTTTTTTTCTAGTATGAAGTTCTAATAGTGATTAAAAGTTGCAATTAGTGGACGATATATACCTGCCAAAATATGAGTTCATTTGTTTAATATTTTCAGCTGCCACCAGGGGGCTAAAGTTAACACAATTTTGGGTAAAAAGGAAAAAAATGCTTCTATTTTAGGTTTATCAAACTATTATAAAATGTTATCTTAGAATTATCTAATAGTTTGATTAAGATTCTTAAATGATAAGAATTCGTTCTGTAAAAATGCCTTTTCATTTGCTTAATATCTTCAGCTGCCACAAGAGGGCTGAAGTTAACTTAAAAATGACAATTAAGTATGATTCTGTATTTACTTGAAAAAGGGAACAGTAATAAATGAGGATGTCTCTCCTCCTTTATACTGGCTTGAGACAGTTAAGAAACGTTATTTCGTGCCTTAGCGGAGTTACCACCCTTTCCCCAACCAACCTCCCTCTAGAAAGGGTTCTTGCTGAAGACTATTTAGTAATTTGCTTTTGTGTCAAATTTTGGCTGTTTTTTCCTTGATTCTAATGTAGCACGAATCCAACCGTCTCTGTTTGTAGGTCCGCAGACTGATCCAGCAGCGTCTGTAACGAGCTTGACGCATCTCTCTACGGCTTGTGTATGACATGGAAACTGAAATAATTCTGAATGAAGACTAGTACCATGTTTGATGCATGATTCAATATCATCAAGAGAAACTCCTTTGGTTATTGGTGGTTCTGCTATCTGAAAATCTTGCCACATAATGAGATCTGTATAGTCTTTGGCATAAAAATTTATTTCTGGCACCTTAATTATACCTGATAACATCTGTTTCTTGAATGCATGCCCTTGCTTTTATGATACGCCTAAATCCCAACTGACGCACATGCTCCCTTTCATCAGCTATCATTGCAATGAGAATGTTTTCTTGATTTGCGTAATATGCATTTCGCTGAATGACTGAGTCATGTACTCTCCTAAGCTCTTCACGAGATACCGGCTTCTTGCAATCATATGCCACATATGTTTAGCACCATATTGGCATAATGGTTTACGCTTTATCTGAAACCACATTGGTGCGTATACCCTAACAATGAAAGTAGCTAATTCTTGTAAATTGCCTGAAGGATTCTCTGTGCTTGCATATAACCGCAGAGTCCTGTTTGCTGTGGTGAGCCACCTTGAATGTGATATATTGCCTGGACTCTTATGACTAAGACTCTTTGAGAATGTTCCACTTGATATAGCCTTGTGAATTTCAAGAAGGTATTTCTGGTCAGTACTTACGTCATCTACATCAACTTCACACATGTCCTATTGAATTTCAATGGGTTTGAAGTTAACTATGGGAAGCTTTTCACAGTCTGAAAGTGCTCGGCCAATTTCTCCTGAAAATGCTCTTGGTCCAGTAGTGGTACCATCCAAGTGATGAAACAGATGGCGCAATGGAAGTTCATTAAGGTGTAAAAGGCATATCAGCCACTGCAATGGCTTATTAAAGGCTTCTTCCAGTAATCTTATTGTGCCTCCAATACTACCAGTTTTAACCACTGTCGAATCACAGCCAACTGCAACGATGTTCCCTATATCAACATTCCTTTCTTTCAAGCAATTCACTAGCGCTGTGCAAATGTATTTAGCTTTGCCACTGGAAGGTGTCACATGTGCAAAGTACAGAGAGTGTGGTTCAGATATTATGCTGATATGCTCTTCGCGTTTGGTTCTTTGGTGGTTAGAGCCATCACTCTCCTGGACTTGAATCATTGTTTTATCCTTTCTGCCATCAAAGTATAATCCCCGCATGGTTTTTGGCTCTCCTATCTGTTGTAGTTCCTTTCTCTGTTTTTGTCTTTCACGTCTTAGCTTACTTCTGTCTATAATATTCCCTTTGTCTTCGGGAGTAACAATTTTAAGATCTGCCAATACTGCAGAAGCAATAGCAGCCCCAGCTCTGTCCGACATTTTAAATCTATCACAAGTAATTGCTAATGAAGGCAGTGGCTCACGCATCTGTTGTTCTGATATTACATATTGAGTCGAGGTTGTATCTTCCTCATTATCTTCAGATATCTCTTCTAGTTGTTGAAGTTCACTTGTCTCTGTTTCGATTTGTAAGTTGGACGTATTGGTTATAGCAGTACTAGTTGTTTGTGAGGATTCCAGACGTGCTTTTTCCATTTCCTTTCGATGTTCTCTTGCTTGTAATCGTCTTGTGTGTGCTATGTCAATGCTTCCTATCACCATTATTCTGCGTGTTCGTTGGTCATTTAAAAAATCCTGCTCTTTTGGAGGGACTTTCTTACTCTTTTCACATGAGCATCTCCTAAACTCCTTACATTTGCAGGTGCAGATGTCAAACAAAGTGCATTTTGAAGAGTTTTCAAATTCTTCAAGCTGATTTTTGTACTTAGGCTGATCCTTGCGTGACTTGTATGGCTTTAATAAGGACCTGTATTTATCATGGTACACTCGCATCATCTGTAAAACGCGTGTATGTGAAACTATTGGCAAAGAGGCCTTCTTCCAAATATTTTCTACCTTTTTGGAAACTGCCTCTGCTATTTCAGAAAATGAAGGCTCCTTGTTATTCATCTGCTCCTTCACTAAATGTTTTGTGAACAGGTAATCTTTCATAATGCAGTTATAAGTTGGTAGTTGCATATCACTCATCTCACAAGGTACTTCAAATATGGCACACTTCATATGTTCTCTAGTGAAATGTTTATATTTAGTATTTGATGCCATAATATTTTTAAGAAAAATTCACAATCACAAAATATCCTGTAACATCAAAACATTATATAATTAATATATATAATATATTTTATAAGTATATATAATATATTATATAAATATATAATATTATATAAATAAACTAAAATTATATAATACATTATAGCAAGCATTTTATAATAAAATCAATATTATCTCTATATAAATCACTTTAAAATAAAGTTTTATAATATTCCGATCATATTAAAAAACTCTCCGATCAACTGAGCGACTAGGCCTACTACCTAAGAAGACAAGTGTTAACACACTGTTCTAATGACTCACAGAAAGAAATTCCTTCACACCAAAACCCTCCCCCACAACCCTCCCCCACAACATTCAGTGTAGTCTCAACATGACTCAGTTACTCTAAATTGTGTTAACTTCAGCTCTCTTGTGGCAGCTGAAGATATTAAGCATATGAAAAGGCATTTTTACAAAACGAATTCCTATCATTTAAGAATCTTAATGAAACTATTAGATAATTCTACGATAAAATTTTATAATAGTTTGACAAACCTAAAATAGAAGCATTTTTTTCCTTTTTACACAAAATTGTGTTAACTTTAGCCCACTGGTGGCAGCTGAAAATTTTAAACAAATGAACTCATATTTTGGCAGGCATATTTCGTCCACTAAATGCAACTTTTAATCACTATTAGAACTTCATACTAGAAAAAAAGTATTTTTCGCTCCACCCTAGACTGTATATGACGTTAATTCGTTAAAGGAAAATGAATATACAGTCATTGTAATTGACGATCTCATGTTGGAAATGGATAAAACGTTTGCCGAGACATTTACAGTGTTCTCCCACCATCTTAACATAAGCGTGTTCTTCATCAATCAGAATCTATTTTTAAAAAATAGATACATACGTGATGTGTCGTTAAATACACAATATCTAGTCTTATTCGCGCAACGTAGAGATGTGTCATAAACTGATAAAGTGGAGTATTAGCCAATCAAATGTTCCCGAATCAGCGTAAACAGTTTTTGGAAGTTTATAAAGAAGCTACAAGTCAGCGTTACGGATATTTACTTTGTGACCTTCACCCGCAAAACACTTTTAGGATACTTCTAAGAACGAATATATTCCCAAACGAGCCTGAAACGGTGTATATGCCAGAATGACAAATAGGCTAAAGAAATACCGTGACTTAATAAAAATCTATCAACGACTGCCCCGGGCATTGCAAAAGATGTTTGTTAAAAATATCGACTCGGACATTTTAAAATGCATCTGTGAAATCTTCCTTAATGTTATAAAATGGAATGTGCCAATGAAATCCCCTCAGAAGGCTCGCCTACGTCATTACAAGAACCTAATATGTGCGCTTGCTCGTAAAAGTCAAACTGTGGGAAGAAAAAGCGAATTATTGTAAAAAGAAGGGATCATTCCTCCCCATCTTATTTTCAGTTTTGGGACCTTTATTGACTAGATTAATATAATGAAGAAAGTGGTAGTGATTCCGCACGAGGTGTATGCTTCACTGCAAAGTTCAAAGAGTCCAGACACGGTTTTAGAAACCCGTAAAAGCACGTTCAAAAGAATGGAAAGCAAATTGATAGACCTATTAAAACTGAAGAGTCACTTGATTAGAAAAGGATCTTGTATCAAGAGGTTCTGCAGAAATTTCTTTATGAGTACGAAGATTATAAGAATCTGGCAGAGCTCCCCGTGGTTATTAGCCACAGCGCGAGCAAAGATGAGCATGGCGAAATAGGACCTGGGTCCGACATTAGAGATGACCAACCAAAGAATAACGGAACGCAACACATCAAACATGAATTAAAAAGCAGTCTCCCACATACATTGAGGAATAAAGGCTTAAGTCTTTATAATCTATTGAGTGAGGACCCCATCATACAGTGGACCGATACAGGCGAGGTCATTGTTGAAGGAACAAGGGTACAAGGATCCAATATCGTTGATATTGTCCATGATCTGGCGAGAAAGTGGGACAGCCCCTCACCATCATTGATAGAAAATCTGAATACGTTAAAAGACTTGGAGCAAGTCTCGTATGTGCCACAACTGAGTACGCCATCATCCCCAACAGTAGCATCAATGAAGAGGAGAAAGAAGAGACCAAAGAACAACGACCAACCCTATCCACGTGTCTCTAAAATTCGCAAATAGCTAACATATTAAGAAAACGCTATTATGATATTTCTAGCCCAGCCTCCTATGGCAATGTTAATAGACTGTACAGTAGGGCGGAGAGAAAAACTCATTTTTCGAATTTTCAAATTGGCTAGTGTGGAAAATGTGTGGAGTAGTGAGGAAATAAGCTGGTATAAATTTAAAAATATAACATTAATATCTTCAGGTGCCACAATGACCTTCAATATTGAAAAAATTGAAAAAAGCAGATTTTAACCAATAATTACAGAAGAGTCCACGATGCACAATAGACAAGAATTTATTCACACTTGTATAAAAATAACTCAGTCAACCTTTAAAAAAAGTTTCTATTCTCTAAAAACAGTTTTCTATAGTCAGCTCACTCAGCTGTCACGTGAGTACCTCGGTTCAGTGTACAGTAGCTGTCGCTCTCGTAGCAGGTGGGTGTTCTGTTGTTGGCGTTACTCAGATAGTCTAAACTATATTTCTTATATATTTTGCATTTCTGTATTGTGTTGCCCTAAGTTTGCCATGTACTATTAACTGAAATTAACGTATAATTGATATTAGCTCTTTCTTTTTCAGATTTGTATACTTTCAAAATGTCTCGAGTTTGTGCAAAATCAACCAGGGCCTCAACTGAGTGCCCCATGTTTGGTATGGGGGAAGATTTGTGGCACAGGAATCTTCCTACATACGAAGGAGTTTTTAATATTACTTGTTTGTAAGAAACGATTTGAAACAGAATACTAATAAAGATCCTTCAATATCTCAAATATTAGAACAAGTTGTTGATAAATTGAAAACAATTTGGGAAAGTGCTTCCGTCCCAATTCTGTCAGACAGGCGAATTGAAACAATGTTCAGAAGCTACCACGAAAAGTATCGTGTCATTATGAAGCCATACCAAAGCAGAAAAAATTCTGAAGCTTACAAAGCAAAGATTGATATGTTCAAAAAAGAAGCACACACGAAACTTTTTGACATTGCAGCGTGCAAGTGCAAAGTACTAACACAACGTTCTTGTCCCAAAGAAAAAACGGTTCCAAAGGAAGAAGTGACGTTCCTCTTAGATCAAAGGAGTGAAAGAAAACTGTTTATTGATAGAGTAGATATTACACTCTCAAAGAAAAAAGCATCTACGTTGCTAAGAAAGCAAAAAGAAGCTGTGAGGCTCACCAAAGAATCTTCACAGGAGAAATTGCAGGATACAAATGTTGAATTATCATCATCGACATCAAATAGTGAAAGTGAATCTCGCGAAATATCAGACGATACATTTCCAGAGCCAGTTAGCTCGAAGAGAAAGCTCGAACAACCTGAAGAACAATTATTCAAGAAAAGGAAAACTACAAATCTACCTTCAGTGGCTACTGCTTGTGACAGGACAGCAGTTTCAGATCGAGCTGCAGCACTCATTGTTAGTGCAGTATTGCAAGATATTGGAGAAGTTTCTATTGACAATACATCTGAAGTAGTGGATAGGAGTAAAATCAGAAGAGAAAGACAAAAGAAGAGATCAGAAATTATGAAAGATCAAAATCAGGTCCCAATCAGAGGAATCTATTTTCATGGTCGAAAAGATTCTACACTCTTCCAAGAAAAAAAAGAGTCCAAAGTATATCAGAAGGTAACAGAAGAACATATCACTTTAGTGAGAGAACCTGGTTCAGATTATTTGGGCCATTATTCTGTGAATTCTGGATCAGCTGAAGAAATATGTAAAGGAATGTTTGAGTATATTGGAAATAATGACATGAACCTGGAAAACCTTGTTGCCATTGGATGCGATGGTGCAGCAGTCAACAATGGAGAAAAGGGAGGCGTTATAAGGCTTATAGAATTGAAGCTGAAGAAGCCAGTTCAACATTTAGTGTGCCAGCTCCATGCCAATGAATTGCCATTACGCCATTTAGTTGCAAAGCTGGATGGAAAAACATCTGGCCCCCGCGGATTCACCGGTCCTATTGGCAGGGAATTAGAGAACTGTGAGAGTCTTCCTATTGTCGAGTTTGAAAGGATTGATGCTGAGGAACCAACTGTAGACTGTGAAGATCTTAGCACCGACCAAAAATATCTAATTGATATTCATCAGGCCATAACAAAGGGATATTGCTCTTCAGATCTTGCTCATCGTAGTCCAGGCAAAATGGCACATTCACGATGGCTGACTACAGCAAATCGTTTGCTTCGTCTATACGTTTCAACTGTAAGTCCATCTGAGAACCTCATGAACATTGCTTCTTTTATAATGAAGGTCTACATCCCAATGTGGTTTTCTATTAAGCAAAGTACGTCTTTTGTCAATGGCTCAAAACATGTTTTCAAAACTATTGAACTAACAAGAACACTGAATGACGAAGTAAAGGATATTGTAAACCCTGTCATACAAAGAAATGCATTTTTTGCAAATCCAGAAAATATTCTAGCATCAATGATTCATGATGACCGCAGCGCCATAAGAGAATTAGCGTGGAGGCGAATAAAGAAAGCAAGGCAAACAAACAAGGAAAAAGTTGTGAGGCGTTTCACAGTACCTGTTATTCAATTTGAAGCTACTGATTATACTGATTTAATTAATTGGCAAAAATGCATTGTCACTGAACCACCTGTGACAAGACACCTGACAGAAAATGAGATTGAAGAATTCATAGAAAACAAGAGTACCCCTCCATTCGAGAAATTCCCTTGTCATACACAAGTAGTAGAAAGAATGGTAAAATTAGTGACTGAAGCATCATCAAAAGTATTTGGATTGAACGCGCGAGATGGCTTCATAAGATCAACACTTCAGTCACGTAAAAAAATGCCATCATTCGAAAGTAAAGCTGAATATAAAGTTTAAATAAAACGTTAATAGAAAAAAACATGCGCAAGGATGGGTGGTTGGGAGGGCATGGGTGGAGCTCGACACGCAGCCACCTCCTCGTGGTGAGTTCTGGATTATTTAGATCATTAATCAAAAGAACATTGATCTAAATATACTAAGAGCTGCGTAATTCAGTAACTATTTTGGTAATTGGAACACTTAATATATAATAATAACAAGTAAGTTTCAGTTATTGTACTAATGCAGAATATAAGAAAATCATTATATTTCACTTTTTTCGACGGCTTTGTGGCACCTGAAGATATAATTTCGCAGGACTAATATTTATGCACAGTCATTTTCTATAGCACCCACATATTTTCCGCACTAGCCATATTTGAATTTCGAAAAAAAGTTTAAAAACCTCATTTTCGATCCGCCCTACTGTACAGAGGTGTTTACAATGATGGAGTAAGGAAAAAAGATGTTGAGAAGTTTTTGCTTGTGCAAGATGCTTATGCACTTCATAAGCCAGTGAGAAAAAGGTTTAAAACAGCCAGGACAACAGCGGCTTCGATTGACTCTATTTGGCAGTGGATTTAACAGACATGCAACGATATTCATTATATAATGATGGCTATCGCTACATCCTATTTATAATAGATGTATTCTCAAGATATCTATGTCTAATTCCTCTGAAAAATAAATCGCCTGAAACAGTTGCTAAAGCCACCAAAACGTTGATTTTGAAAGAAAACAGGGTTCTAAGCTATTTTTATACGGATATAGGGAAAGAATTTATAGGCCGAGCTTTACAGAACATGTTGGCAGAGGTTAATATCAGTTACTACATTAGCAATTCTATACATAAGGGCTCCTTAGCTGAAAGAGTTCAACGTACCATAAAGAAACGCATGCATCGCTATTTTACACATAAAAACACATACAGATATATAAACATTCTGGGATCATTGGCCTCGTCGTACTAACGTTGACACCATAGCGCGTTTGGGGCAACACCTAACGAGGTTTTAGAAAGAAGTACGCACACAGAGTGTGAGGTGAGAAGAGATATTCGTAGAGAACCGCCACACTCTACACGTTTCAAAATCAATGATTATGTAAGGCTATCGCATTCGGGAAATAAATTCGCGGAGGGATTTGAGCAAGGATGGACACGTTACATTTTTAAAGTTAGGGCTATGAGACCTAAAGGGGAGATAATGATGTATTACGTTGAAGATTTGAATGGGGAAGAAATCGCAGGAGGCTTTTACCGCGAGGAGTTGCAGAAAGTGACATTTAATTTAGGAAAAAATGTGTTAAAAATTTTAGGCAGCAAAGGTTCAGAAAAGAGAAAAATGTACCTGGTGAAATGGCTAGGGTACCTAGAAAGCTTCAACACCTATGTAAAAGCTGAGGCAATAATGAAGCTTAAGAGTATAAAACATGGCGCCTAACCACTTCTGTGTCACACTCCCCTCCTCTTCTTCTCTGTCTGTACATCCTAACAACACACCAGCCAACTTTGTAACAGAACTCCATGGGCCCATTGAATTGGAACATGATTCGTATGAGGTGGGGTTATGCGAAATTCAGCTATCCACCAGCTTCTTAAGTATTGATTATAAAGAACCCGTTTTTACGGTTCTTAGAGATCGTGATGAGTGTGAAAAGGCAGGGGTAATTAGGGATGAAACCATGCGTGCCGCCCGGAGTGGGGAGGCATTGTATTACACGACAGTAGTAACACTAGGCCCGGGTCGTTGTGGTGCGGCAGAGGATGTTGTGAGAGTCTTATGCGGAAGTTTAAAAAGCGCAAATCTTACGGCTGATTTAGTATATGAAAAATTAAACAAAGAAACCCTTGCACATGCTCTGACGCTCAAATCACAGGATAATAGAAATATTAAAGACAAAGGATTGTTTCAAATTATAACCGAGGGCCAATATGGAGCATTGTTCCAAAGAGATACCTTTCACGAGGCACAACATGACTTGTCCAGTTTAATGTATCAGTTGAAATTGGAGAAATTGGATGTTGGCTATCCATCCCCAGACACGTGCTATATTTACAGCAATATCGTAGAGCATCAATTTGTTGGGGATACCCAGGCAGGTCTGCTCCGCATTGCACACACTCCCAACCATAGAGGGAAGAGCCTAAGCATTACATATGACAAGCCCCATTATGTGAATGTTGCGACTAATCTACTAAGAAATATCTCAATATATATATATATGAGAAGGATTCATGGAAAAAAATTCCCATTCGGTGATGGGAGCTTAACAGTGAAGCTACACTTTCGTCGCACTGAGTTATAATGACCCGAAGGCCTTTCACAGTCTATAGAGGGGTGAGATATCAGTGTGGGAGTGGGCTTGGATCCATTTTTTAAACCATACTACGCACAGCTGTCCTATTGCTGAAGAGGGGCGTCAGATACCTCGGGAGGAAAGCGATTCAATCAGGTTTTAACTCGGAAGAAGACATGATGGGTGGAGCTAAACCTAAAGAAGCTATAAAAAAACACTTAAAGCGTACACGGGACGAAATCGTCAAAGATGCAAAGAGAAAAATGCGTGGTGGCGGAAAGAAGAGGGCAGTCCAGAAGAAGGGGTTACCAACACGTGGCGCTAAACGTAAAAGGACATAAAAAAGAAGTGTTCTAAGTGAATTAAACCTATGGTTGATCATTCTTTTATCTGATATAAGTTAAGGATATTGCTCTCACGAATCATAGGCTGATTACTACTTGTCGAGAGAGGTAGCACTATTTCTGACTCGTCGTAGCACGCTTCATCCATCCCTATAGCTCACAATGTTGTAAATAGGAGCTGTCCTTCTTTGATATGCCCCAACACAAGTTTCTATTGAGCACAGTGACTTTATTATAATTAATCCATTAAACACATTTAGTTCACCGAGTGCCCCTATAGAATTCGTGATACCCAGCTCAGGCAGTTACTTTTTCGATCCAAGCTGCATGCACATGTACGCTAAACTACGTATAGCCCATTCTGATGGACGGAGTACGATGATAATTATTCTGCATACCCTGAAACCAACTTTCTGCACTGCATATTCAGTCAGTGTGAGGTGTATTTAAACCAGGTCAACATTTGGCAGGAGCGGGTTATTATCACTTACGAGCCTATCTGGAAAATGTCCTCAACTTTTCAATAGAAGCGAAGGATACCTTTTAAACTGCCGAGGGCTATTATCAGACTACAGACGAAAATAATATAAAGGATAAATTTAAAAATTCTAAAAAGAAGATATACGAGTGTTTTGGACGTCTGCATACAGACTTCACGTTCCAGGAGAAACTGCTTATGAATTGGGTGGATACGAAATTACAGCTCACCAGCACGAATCCTGAGATCTGCATAAATCTGGGGTCTGATCAATAGGGCGGAGTGAAAAACTCATTTTTCGAATTTTCAAATTGGCTAGTGTGGGAAATGTGTGTGGAGTAGTGAGGAAATAAGCTGGTATAAATTTAAAATCATAACATTAATATCTTCAGGTGCCACAATGACCTTCAATATTGAAAAAAATTGAAAAAAGCAGATTTTAACCAATAATTACAGAAGAGTCCACGATGCACAATAGACAAGAATTTATTCACACTTGTATAAAAATAGCTCAGTCAACCTTTAAAAAAGTTTCTATTCTCTAAAAACAGTTTTCTATAGTCAGCTCACTCAGCTGTCACGTGAGTAACTCGGTTCAGTGTAGCTGTCGCTCTCGTAGCAGGTGGGTGTTCTGTTGTTGGCGTTATTCAGATAGTCTAAACTATATTTCTTATATATTTTGCATTTCTGTATTGTGTTGCCCTAAGATTGCCATGTACTATTAACTGAAATTAACGTATAATTGATATTAGCTCCTTCTTTTTCAGATTTGTATACTTTCAAAATGTCTCGAGTTTGTGCAAAATCAACCAGGGCCTCAACTGAATGCCCCATGTTTGGTATGGGGGAAGATTTGTGGCACAGGAATCTTCCTACATACGAAGGAGTTTTTAAATATTACTTGTTTGTAAGAAACGATTTGAAACAGAATACTAATAAAGATACTTCAATATCTCAAATATTAGAACAAGTTGTTGATAAATTGAAAACAATTTGGGAAAGTGCTTCCGTCCCAATTCTGTCAGACAGGCGAATTGAAACAATGTTCAGAAGCTACCACGAAAAGTATCGTGTCATTATGAAGCCATACCAAAGCAGAAAAAATTCTGAAGCTTACAAAGCAAAGATTGATATGTTCAAAAAAGAAGCACACTCGAAACTTTTTGACATTGCAGCGTGCAAGTGCAAAGTACTAACACAATGTTCTTGTCCCAAAGAAAAAACGGTTCCAAAGGAAGAAGTGACGTTCTTCTTAGATCAAAGGAGTGAAAGAAAACTGTTTATTGATAGAGTAGATATTACACTCTCAAAGAAAAAAGCATCTACGTTGATAAGAAAGCAAAAAGAAGCTGTGAGGCTCACCAAAGAATCTTCACAGGAGAAATTGCAGGATACAAATGTTGAATTATCATCATCGACATCAAATAGTGAAAGTGAATCTGGCGAAATATCAGACGATACATTTCCAGAGCCAGTTAGCTCGAAGAGAAAGCTCGAACAACCTGAAGAACAATTATTCAAGAAAAGGAAAACTACAAATCTACCTTCAGTGGCTACTGCTTGTGACAGGACTGCAGTTTCAGATCGAGCTGCAGCATTCATTGTTAGTGCAGTATTGCAAGATATTGGAGAAGTTTCTATTGACAATACATCTGAAGTAGTGGATAGGAGTAAAATCAGAAGAGAAAGACAAAAGAAGAGATCAGAAATTATGGAAGATCAAAATCAGGTCCCAATCAGAGGAATCTATTTTGATGGTCGAAAAGATTCTACACTCTTCCAAGAAAAAAAGTCCAAAGTATATCAGAAGAAGGTAACAGAAGAACATATCACTTTAGTGAGAGAACCTGGTTCAGATTATTTGGGCCATTATTCTGTGAATTCTGGATCAGCTGAAGAAATATGTAAAGGAATGTTTGAGTTATTGGAAATAATGACATGAACCTGGAAAACTTTGTTGCCATTGGATGCGATGGTGCAGCAGTCAACACTGGAGAAAAGGGAGGCGTTATAAGGCTTATAGAATTGAAGCTGAAGAAGCCAGTTCAACATTTAGTGTGCCAGCTCCATGCCAATGAATTGCCATTACGCCATTTAGTTGCAAAGCTGGATGGAAAAACATCTGGCCCCCGCGGATTCACCGGTCCTATTGGCAGGGAATTAGAGAACTGTGAGAGTCTTTCTATTGTCGAGTTTGAAATGATTGATGCTGAGGAACCAACTGTAGACTGTGAAGATCTTAGCACCGACCAAAAATATCTAATTGATATTCATCACGCCATAACAAAGGGATATTGCTCTCCAGATCTTGCTCATCGTAGTCCAGGCAAAATGGCACATTCACGATGGCTGACTACAGCAAATCGTTTGCTTCGTCTATACGTTTCAACTGTAAGTCCATCTGAGAACCTCATGAACATTGCTTCTTTTATAATGAAGGTCTACATCCCAATGTGGTTTTCTATTAAGCAAAGTACGTCTTTTCTCAATGGCTCAAAACATGTTTCCCAAACTATTGAACTAACAAGAACACTGAATGACGAAGTAAAGGATATTGTAAACCCTGTCATACAAAGAAATGCATTTTTTGCAAATCCAGAAAATATTCTAGCATCAATGATTCATGATGACCGCAGCGCCATAAGAGAATTAGCGTGGAGGCGAATAAAGAAAGCAAGGCAAACAAACAAGGAAAAAGTTGTGAGGCGTTTCACAGTACCTGTTATTCAATTTGAAGCTACTGATTATACTGATTTAATTAATTGGCAAAAATGCATTGTCACTGAACCACCTGTGACAAGACACCTGACAGAAAATGAGATTGAAGAATTCATAGAAAACAAGAGTACCCCTCCATTCGAGAAATTCCCTTGTCATACACAAGTAGTAGAAAGAATGGTAAAATTAGTGACTGAAGCATCATCAAAAGTATTTGGATTGAACGCGCGAGATGGCTTCATAAGATCAACACTTCAGTCACGTAAAAAAATGCCATCATTCGAAAGTAAAGCTGAATATAAAGTTTAAATAAAACGTTAATAGAAAAAAACATGCGCAAGGATGGGTGGTTGGGAGGGCATGGGTGGACCTCGACACGCAGCCACCTCCTCGTGGTGAGTTCTGGATTATTTAGATCATTAGTCAAAAGAACATTGATCTAAATAAACTAAGAGCTGCGTAATTCAGTAACTATTTTGGTAATTGGAACACTTAATATATAATAACAAGTAAGTTTCAGTTATTGTACTAATGCAGAATATAAGAAAATCATTATATTTCACTTTTTTCGACGGCTTTGTGGCACCTGAAGATATAATTTCGCAGAACTAATATTTATGCACAGTCATTATCTATAGCACCCACATATTTTCCGCTCTAGCCATATTTGAATTTCGAAAAAAGGTTTAAAAACCTCATTTTCGATCCGCCCTACTGATCAATAAGAGGGCGCAATTCCCGTTGTGATTAATATTATGGAAACATATCTGCGTGTACGGCGAGTGAAATTAAGTTCGCCGAAATATGTAGAAATTGAAGAAAATTTACTACACGCAACAGTAAAATACCCAATTAACAGAGTACAGATTAAACTATACACGGTGCCCGCAGGGTTAGCCTCGAAGCAGCTAGAAAACATGGCCCTGGGAGTTCTACCTAAAAGGTTATTAATTGGAATGCAGGATCACGTTTCGACGAATATAAAATCTAAAAAGAACGCCTCTAAATTCGAGAATTTCGGCCTTAAAAATATAACTCTATATGTCAATGGCGTTGCGTTGGGTGGGACACTGGAAATGGACTACTCATCAGACGCTGTGTTTCCGCTTTACGCGAGAGCTTATATTAATCTGCCCCATATTGCAGGTGCTTGTGACGAGCTCGGGATTGGGGTAGCGCAGAAAGAATTCGTCGATCAATTTAACCTTTACCCAGTTTGATATCACACCAGACTTATCTGCTAGTGTAAATACACACTTAAGTCCACAACAAAGTGGGAACATCTCAGTCAGATTGGAATTCGCCAGCCCGATAGACGCGCCTATTAATGTACCTCGAATCACAAGCTCTAATAGAAATTGACCGCTTCAGGAACGTAGTCACTGACTTTTAAAATGGACGCGATTACACTCCAGAGAGTAATTAATGAAAAGTGACCGAATCACACGCTCCAAATTTATCGATGTTTTTGTGAAGAATGAAACATTGAAATTACCAACTACGAGAAAATACGGGGTAATTATTGTCAATATGGACATTGTGTCTTGTTCTTAACCACAAAAAACTTACATTAGTTCCCCGACGACTTGGCAATCGTTGGACCCGATGTGAGCCAATACTTCGACCTCCTTATTCAGGTCACTGGGATGGCTGCGCTGTAAAACCTCCAAATCGCCGTCGACTATTTGTGTATTTTCAAAACTGTCACGAAAGTAGCTATAACACGATCGAGTTCCGCATCGGGCCTATATGGAGAAAGGATACGGTTGTAGACAGAAAATTATTTTGACAGCTCATACATTTTTCTAATAATGATCATATTGGGTGACTAAGCACCGTCACTGGGTATCGAGCACCCGTCAGATATTAAACGATTCATCCACATTGAATCTATTTTAATTAAAATCCATTTGTTCCATATATACAGGGTGGTGCAAAAGTCTGGACCCATAGGCGGTTTATATGGAAAAAAAGTGTGGCCTGCAGGAAGTTTATTATGAAATGAAATTTAATTAACCATACACCAGTGACTAAATTATGTTAAATTTAACGTTCTACGTAGTTCAGAACTTACAATAAGTGTTCGAATTGATGTCCATCTTCTTCCAAACACTTTTCTACTCGTTTGACACAAGACCTTTGCACATTTGTAAGCATAGTAATATTCGTTCTTATGGCTTCAATTTCTGTTGTGATGTTATCCTTTAGCGCCTGTATTGTTGTTGGTTTGTTAACGTAAACCACTGATTATAAAAATCGAAAGATATTTTTTATATAGTAAATTGCCTATGGGTCCAGACTTTTGCACCACCCTGTATATATATTAGTGGTGGACTGGATGTCCGTTTTTCAACATCTGCGGATGCGGATTTTTAATTTCAGTATCCGCGGATGCGGATGCAGATATTTAGTTAATCTATCAATATAATATAGAATTATGAATATATGACATAATTTTTCAAATTTCGTGATATTACTATTATGGCAGTAGGGTGTGTCAATTTGGGAGGTGAAAATTAATT
This sequence comes from Bathynomus jamesi, assembly GCA_023014485.1. Classification (NCBI taxonomy): domain Eukaryota; kingdom Metazoa; phylum Arthropoda; class Malacostraca; order Isopoda; family Cirolanidae; genus Bathynomus; species Bathynomus jamesi. Next base: position 100,937 of record JAJOZX010009038.1, read on the forward strand.
TTTGCCAATTCCTTCACTGAGGGGTTTTAAAAATATGTTTTTGGATGTGAAGAATTCAAATCTGCTATTATTTTTGTGATTGCTCAACACTTAGCTTGGTAAATCTACGTTTGATTAAAAAGCACATAAATTGCTCTCGGAAAACAACATTTATTAATTTTAGCTTCTCAAAATGTCAGGTAATGCTATAAAAATTTTAGTCTCTCTGCATAAAACATATCCTAGTAATCATAAAACATATCTTTGTAATCATAAAATAACATTAGAAAGTAATGACATCAGTAAAAAAAAATATTTAAACAAAAAGTTTCATCAAGTTTTGCTTTGATTCGTTCTTGGACATCAGCCGCCGACTTGCTTCTTGGCCTCTGATATAGCCCTCATGTTTCTCATGTGTATACACTAGGGTGGAGCGAAAAATACCTTTTTTCTAGTATGAAGTTCTAATAGTAATTAAAAGTTGCATTTAGTGGACGAAATATGCCTGCCAAAATATGAGTTCATTTGTTTAAAATTTTCAGCTGCCACCAGGGGGCTAAAGTTAACACAATTTTGTGTAAAAAGGAAAAAAATACTTCTATTTTAGGTTTGTCAAACTATTATAAAATTTTATCTTAGAATTATCTAATAGTTTGATTAAGATTCTTAAATGATAGGAATTCGTTTTGTAAAAATGCTTTTCATATGCTTAATATCTTCAGCTGCCACAAGAGAGCTGAAGTTAATACAATTTAGAGTAACTGAGTCATGTTGAGACTACACTGAATGTTGTGGGGGAGGGTTTGGGGAGGGTTGTGGGGGAGGGTTTTGGTGTGAAGGAATTTCTTTCTGAGTCATTAGGACAGTGTGTTAACACTTGTCTTCTTAGGTAGTAGGCCTAGTCGCTCAGTTGATCGGAGAGTTTTTTAATATGATCGGAATATTATAAAACTTTATTTTAAAGTGATTTATATAGAGATAATATTGATTTTATTATAAAATGCTTGTTATAATGTATTATATAATTTTAGTTTATTTATATAATATATTATATAACTTATAAAATATATTATATATATTTTATATAATGTTTTGATGTTACAGGATATTTTGTGATTGTGAATTTTTCTTAAAAATATATGGCATCAAATACTAAATATAAACATTTCACTAGAGAACATATGAAGTGTGCCATATTGAAGTACCTTGTGAGATGATATGCAACTACCAACTTATAACTGCATTATGAAAGATTACCCTGTTCACAAAACATTTAGTGAAGGAGCAGATGAATAACAAGGAGCCTTCATTTTCTGAAATAGCAGAGGCAGTTTCCAAAAAGGTAGAAGGAAGAAGGCCTCTTGCCAATAGTTTCACATACACGCGTTTTACAGAGATGCGAGTGTACCATGATAAATACAGGTCCTTATTAAAGCCATACAAGTCACGCAAGGATCAGCCTAAGTACAAAAATCAGCTTGAAGAATTTGAAAACTCTTCAAAATGCACTTTGTTTGACATCTGCACCTGCAAATGCAAGGAGTTTAGGAGATGCTCATGTGAAAAGAGTAAAAAGTCCCTCCAAAAGAGCAGATTTTTTAAATGACCAACGAACACGCAGCATAGTGGTGATAGGAAGCATTGACATAGCACACACAAGACGATTACAAGCAGAGAACATCGAAAGGAAATGGAAAAAGCACGTCTGAATCCTCACAAACAACTAGTGCTGCTATAACCAATACGTCCAACTTACAATCGAAACAAGACAAGTGAACTTCAACAACTAGAAGAGATATCTGGAGATAATGAGGAAGATACAACCTCGACTCAATATGTAATATCAGAACAACAGATGCGTGAGCCACTGCCTTCATTAGCAATTACTTGTGATAGATTTAAAATGTCGGACAGAGCTGGGGCTGCTATTGCTTCTGCAGTATTGGCAGATCTTAAAATTGTTACTCCCGAAGACAAAGGGAATATTATATACAGAAGTAAGCTAAGACGTGAAAGACAAAAACAGAGAAAGGAACTACAACAGATAGGAGAGCCAAAAACCATGCGGGGATTATACTTTGATGGCAGAAAGGATAAAACAATGATTCAAGTCCAGGAGAGTGATGGCTCTAACCACCAAAGAACCAAACGCGAAGAGCATATCAGCATAATATCTGAACCACACTCTCTGTACTTTGCACATGTGACACCTTCCAGTGGCAAAGCTAAATACATTTGCACAGCGCTAGAGAATTGCTTGAAAGAAAGGAATGTTGATATAGGGAACATCGTTGCAGTTGGCTGTGATTCGACAGTGGTTAACACTGGTAGTATTGGAGGCACAATAAGATTACTGGAAGAAGCCTTTAATAAGCCATTGCAGTGGCTGATATGCCTTTTACACCTTAATGAACTTCCATCGCGCCATCTGTTTCAACACTTGGATGGTACCACTACTGGACCAAGAGCATTTTCAGGAGAAATTGGCCGAGCACTTTCAGACTGTGAAAAGCTTCCCATAGTTAACTTCAAACCCATTGAAATTCAAGAGGACATGTGTGAAGTTGATGTAGATGACATATGTACTGACCAGAAATACCTTCTTGAAATTCACAAGGCTATATCAAGTGGAACATTCTCAAAGAGTCTTAGTCATAAGAGTCCAGGCAATATATCACATTCAAGGTGGCTCACCACAGCAAACAGGACTCTGCGGTTATATGCAAGCACAGAGAATCGTTCAGGCAATTTACAAGAATTAGCTATTTTCATTGTTAGGGTATACGCACCAATGTGGTTTCAGATAAAGCGTAAACCATTATGCCAATATGGTGCTCAACATATGTGGCATATGATTGCAAGAAGCGGTATCTCCGTGAAGAGCTTAGGAGAGTACATGACTCAGTCATTCAGCGAAATGCATATTACGCAAATCAAGAAAACATTCTCATTGCAATGATAGCTGATGAAAGGGAGCATGTGCGTCAGTTGGATTTAGGCGTATCATAAAAGCAAGGGCATGCATTCAAGAAACAGATGTTATCAGGTATTTTAAGGTGCCAGAAATAAATTTTTATGCCAAAGACTATACAGATCTCATTTTGTGGCAAGATTTTCAGATAGCAGAACCACCGATAACCAAAGGAGTTTCTCTTGATGATATTGAATCATGCATCAAACATGGTACTACTTTTCATTCAGAATTATTTCAGTTTCCATGTCATACACAAGCCGTAGAGAGATGCGTCAAGCTCGTTACAGACGCTGCTGGATCAGTCTGCGGACCTACAAACAGAGACGGTTGGATTCGTGCAACATTAGAATCAAGGAAAAAACAGCCAAAATTTGACACAAAAGCAAATTACTAAATAGTCTTCAGCAAGAACCCTTTCTAGAGGGAGATTGGTTGGGGAAAGGGTGGTAACTCTGCTAAGGCACGAAATAACGTTTCTTAACTGTCTCAAGCCAGTATAAAGGAGGAGAGACATCCTAATTTATTACTGTTCCCTTTTTCAAGTAAATACAGAATCATACTTAATTGTCATTTTTAAGTTAACTTCAGCCCTCTTGTGGCAGCTGAAGATATTAAGCATATGAAAAGGCATTTTTACAAAACGAATTCTTATCATTTAAGAATCTTAATCAAACTATTAGATAATTCTAAGATAAAATTTTATAATAGTTTGATAAACCTAAAATAGAAGCATTTTTTTCCTTTTACTTTTTACACCAAAATTGTGTTAACTTTAGCCCCCTGGTGGCAGCTGAAAATATTAAACAAATGAACTCATATTTTGGCACGTATATATCGTCCCCTAAATGCAACTTTTTATTACTATTAGAACTTCATACTAGAAAAAAGGTATTTTTCGCTCCACCCTAGTATACACCCTGCCTGCTGCCTCTGTGACTTGCTTCACACACCTCTCTATTGACTGAGCATGACAGGGCCACTGTGGAACTTGCATAGGCTTGTCAAAGAACTTCTTTACTTCCGCTGTAGTCAGTTTACATGTCGAAGGAGGTTCAAATACCCCGTCAGACCAGTCTGTCAGCTCCAACACGGAAGAAGCACTGGGGTTGATGGAAGGTGTCTTCCTGGGACGTACAGAAAGATCTCCAAGTGTGTCATCATCTCCACCCCTCATGTCAACAATCTTTTGGACACCAGCTCTCCTCTCCTCACTGTCATCTGAGCGCAAGAGTGTCTGGATTATCATTTCGCTGAATGCATACCATGCTGAGCGCTTGATGGTTGGCAAAACATCATCCACTACAGCCTTCTTTTGCAGCCTAACTAGCCGCAGCTGAAACAAGATGTGGCGTGGGCCTTCCACCCAAGAGTGTTTTACTTTGATGTTGAACCAACAGGGGTAGTACACACCAACAATGTATTCCACTATCAGTCTTAAGTTGTTGAGGGTTTTGCCTTTAAGGCCATGTTTTGAAACCCATATGCGACAAAGCCTGTTTGCTGTTGTCAACCACCTTGAATGGCTCACTGGACCAATTTCAAGAAGGGCCAGATCTGTGGGAAGTTCTCCTGTCCTTATGGCCTGTGTGATCCTATACCCGTACGCTTGATCAGTAGAGAGATCCTTTACGACATAGTCACTCAGTGAAGTAAGAGGCTCTCCAATTGAGAGTTTGGTGAATGAAGGATCAATTTCAAGTTCGGTTGCAGTGTCTAGCATCTTGCCATTGTTACCTGTCCACTTGTTGTTAGACAAGGTCTTCCCATCCAGTGCTGTGATCAAGTGTCGCAGGGGTAACTCGTTAGTGTGGAGGGCACAAACCAACCAGATCAGCTTACGGCAAAGCTTGACCTCTACCCAATGCATGGAACCACCCTCCCAGCCAGTGTTAACATTTGTAGAATCACCTCCAATGGCCTGCAGGCTTTTATCAATGCCCTTCTTCTTCATGAAATCTACAAGATTATCAGCAATAACTTCAGCAGGTTTTTTTCTCGTTGAGCCTTTCTCAGGAGTGAAGTGGTAGAGATATCTTCCACCTGGCTCACTGCACACAGAATAATGCTCTTCTTTGATGATGCTGGGGAACTGACGATCTGAATTGTCTGCTTTCAGCATAACTTTAGTTGTATCTTGACGGCCGTCAAAGAAGATGCAGTCAATTTCACCCTTCTTACAAAGATCATCAAATTCCTGATCCAGGGATCTCATAACTTTTTCTTGGGCCCTCTTGACTTTATTGTGATCAACTACAAGTCTCTTGTCTTCTTCAGTGATCAAGCCAGCATCCATAAAGGCAGCAGTGGTGATGGCAGCTGTGGCACGCAGGCCAACACCATATCTGATGCTATGCATAGCAACATTAGGTATTTCTAATGTGTTGTACTCTGGCTTTTTATTGGAAGTTGAAGACGTGCTTGGTATTTCTAATGTCACTTCATAACTTCCATCCTTTCCATCTTGAGCATCAGCTATTTGTTCTTCATTTTCATCATCAGAGAAAATTATTTCATTTGATGGCATTGAAACATCCTGCTTACTTGTCTGCTTATATTCAGCAAGCCTTCTTCTTTCGTCTTCTTGCCTCTTCTGCTTTTTGACTTGTCTGTTGTGCTCAGGTTGATCTGGCAAGCCAATCTGATGTGGTCCAATAGAACCAGACTTGTCTCTCTGACCTTTAATGAAAGCAAGTTCCTTCACAGGGATCTTCATCTCCCTAGGGCATGTACAGTTAATGTGAGTTTCGTTTTTGCAACCAGCATCTGCAAGGCAGCCAAATTCAGAGCAGAGAACAATTTTACACTTGCAACTGAGGATGTCAAAAAGCTTGTCAAGTTTTGCAATGAAAGCCTCTTTGACATGTAGCTTTCCTCTCCCAAGAAATATGTTTTTGGCCTGCTCCCAGCTCTCTTGGATCTTGTTTAAGCTTGTGACTCGTGAATTTACAACGGGGGCTACAAAAGAACTGTTTGCTCGTTCCCACTTTTCAAGCACTTTAGGGTAAATGTCCTTTGCAAGACTGGCTGCTGGGTAGTTTCTCACATCCTCACCACTTTGTTCTCTTAGCAGTAGCCCATATTTCAGAACGTCTCGCAGAGTTGGGAGTTCAGAGGGCAACAACTCTCTACCAGTTCCAATTAGGTTGCTCATATGTGTGAATGTCCCCAGTCTTGTCCTCCTTTTAGAAGCCATTGTAGGTCAATTCCCACTGGTTAGGATGGTAGCACTGACGGACAAGTAATCTTCAGCACACTGATGAATATGTTTCAACCTGTGAAATAAGCAAAAACAGCAGTGCATTATATATACAGCATATATAATTATTAATATAATAATTATTATATAATTCCACAAAAAAGTCAAAAAAGTCACTATTTTTATGTAGCTTCTTACCAAGCAAAACTAAATTATATTAAATTAACAAAAATATCTTTAGAATTCCTAAGTCATGCTGCAACGTTTTAGCACCCCTCATATTTGGAATTTGAAAGTTGAAAAATTCGACACACCCTATAATATCCCACATCTACTCGAAAGCCAGACTATCTGCGATGAGTGCATGGAGTTTGAGTGTGATGAGTGTCACAAATGCTTTAAACGGACAAACGTTTTTAAAACGATCGCACCACACGACAGCCCTGTGAAACTCTTTGTGTCCTTTATTGTCAAGTTAGCGGACAAGTTAAAAAAAATGACTATATTCTTGCCCATAACGGGGCAAAATTTGGCACACAGTTCCTTTATAAGGAGCTGCTTGAACACGAGTCATCGGAGATATTTACAGGCGATCCCCTTAAAAGAGGAAACAAGCTTATACAAATGCAGATAAAAGGTAATGTTCAGTTTTATTTCCTTTACACTTTCCTCACTACCAACACATTAAGTTACGTAGGACTACCTCCCCCCAAACATTACTTTAACTACACCAACATGAGTGATAGTGAGCGTGAAGATTTTGACCGCTACTACAACAGTTTTAATGAAGCTAATCCTTACAATATGGCTGATGAATGTGTGCGTTATTTTCGTGAATGATGTACGCGTGATTAGAGTATGTTTCCAGGCCTTTAGAAGGATGTACATAGACCGTTTCAACTGCGATCCGCTGCAAGTCGCAACCACAATCGCTTCATTGTGCTTTAGTGTGTTCAAGAACAATTTCATGCCTAAAGACACCTTTGCCGTCATTCACACAGAAACAACCCTCGCAGTTATGGGTCTCACTGGTTCATACACATACAGCAACAGACCGGAGTATACATAAAACACGCCTGCAACACGAGAGAAGTACCCATTAAGGTCAATGGTCGTGTTTTTTGGGTTGATGGTCTAAGCGAAGACCGTGCCACTGGTGAGAAGACTGTGTACTCCTTTAACGGTTGCTGGTGGCATGGTTGCCCACGTCATGAGTGTGGAATCGTAGGAGATATCCACGCTAGATCTCCTGCCGATAATCTTGCAGGGACCCGCACTCGCGATCAGCTTATAGGTACCCAGTTCACTCACAAGATCTTGTAGGAGCATATGTATGATGCACGGATGGAAACAGATGGACAGTACTGCGAAGAAATAAACACCATCAAGCCTTCAATGCTGTTGGATCCTCTGAAATGCAATGATAACTTGTTCGGCGAACGTATAAACCCATTCAAGCTATACTTTCCGCCTATGGAGGACGTGAAACTCTATTACTGCGTCTTCTATTCTTTATATCCCTTCGTGATGAAGAACAATCCGTACCCCGTATGTGCACCTGAAAAACTGGTGGGACCTAACCTGCCCCACATCGAGGTGTTCTCAACAAATTTGAACGTGTACTATTTTGGTCTTTCTTTCGGAGACGTGCTCCCACCTCGCGATTTATGGATGCCGATCTTACCCATCGATATAGATCAGCTCATGTTTCCCCTTTGCGTGAAGTGCGCAGAGGAGAATAATGGGTCCTGTAATCACCCAACCAACCAGCGGAAGATCAGAGGTGTATATACAAGTCCTGAGCTGTCCCTAGCCGTCCGCCATGGCTACACAATATTGAAGATATATGAGGTGTGGAGGTTTCAGAAGCTACCCAACCTTTTCACCCCGTATATAAATACTTTTTGAAGGATAAGGTGGAAACATCAGGCTACCCGCGAGGGGTTGAGAGCGAGGTTGAAAAATCGGCTTATATTCAGCGTTACCGTGACTATGAAGGGATACAACTTGACCGGACCAAAATTGTTAAGAACCCTGACAAGCGCTTTAGTGCAAAATTATGCCTAAATAGTCTTTGGGGCAAGTTTGCACAGAATACAGGTAAGGGGAATGTTCATTTGACCCAAAATTATAACGAGGTGTGGGATTATGCTAATGCCCCCGATAAAGAGGTTATGGAGATCGTGAATGTTGGTAACACGTACATAATAAAATACATCACCGAACTCGCCACAGATACCTCACGTGTTACAAACATACCTGTAGCCAGCTTCACAACGGCATACGCACACATCAAGCTTTGGGGACTACTGCATTCTCTTGGGCGAAGGGTACTTACTGTACGCTGGCAGAAATAGTGTAATATTCACAGAGAGCGAGGGTGAATTCATGCCGCCTATTGGAGAATTCCCCGGAGAGCTGACTGACGAGATCAAGGATGAGTATGGTGATGGTGCATACGCTGACTTTTGTATCAACAGGGCCAAAAACTTATGGAGTGCGGGTGAAGGTGGGGGAAGAGCTGAAATATAAGGTTCTGACATATATTATGCTCGAATTTTTAGTTTATTCACAACAAAAATTAAATGACTTAGAGTATAATGACAAATTAATCATCAATATAATTCTCTTCTTTTTCTATAACCTCCTCCCACCTGTAGAAAAGTTTTTTATGCCACGTTCGAAGAAATCCCTTGGTTTCGAGTTAAAAAAGCGACCACTTCGTTTTCGATAGCTTCTCTAGATTGCAACTTTTGTCCATCTAGGTGATGTTGCAGACTTCTGAATCGCACCTTCAGACGAAGGTGCGATGTCCGGAGAATAAGGTGGATGAGGTATTTTTTCCTAACAAAATGCCTCCAATTGGACAGTGATGATTCGAGCAGTGTGAGGGCGCGCGTTATCCTGGTGGAATAGAACACCTCTGCGATTAATTAATGCAGGACGGTTTTCTTGTAATGCCATCTTCAATCGTTGGAGTTGTTGGCAGTAGACTTCAGCTGTGATTGTTTGGTTATCTGGCAGAAGCTCAAAATTAATAATTCCTTGCATATCCCACCAAACGCATAGCAAAAATTTTCTTGGATGGGGTCATTCATTGGCTGAGGTTCAGGCTTTGTTTCACGGCTAAGCCACTGATGTCGACGCTTAATATTGTAATAGAGGTCCCATTTTTCATCCCCAGTAACGATCCGATTCAAAAACGGTGCCTGCAGTTGCCGAGAATGCAGTGATGTGCAAATATCGATTCGATGTTGAAGATTCGCTTGTGACAAATCATGCAGAACCCATTTTCCAACCTTCACTACTTTTCCTAACAGCTTCAAATGACGATGAATGGTCATATGGCTAACGCCGAGTTGCAGGCCAAGTTCTCTTACAGTTACCGTTGGGTTTTCCTCCACTGTTGCTTTCAGCAACTCTTCATCGAACTCATTTGGTCGTCCTGTTCGTTGATAATCTTTCAGACTGAAGTCTCCATTTCTGAACTTCTCAAACCATCTCCTACACAGCATATGCTATTTCGTGGGCTCCATGTTTTTTCAATTACTGTAATATCGTAGGGTTGGCGTTGTAACTGTATGAAAAACACCAGAGAAAATATTCATTAGCCTAATCCTACACAGGCATAAGCCTACACAGTAGGGCGGATCGAAAATGAGGTTTTTAAACTTTGTTTCGAAATTCAAATATGGCTAGTGCGGAAATTATGTGGGTGCTATAGATAATGACTGTGCATAAATATTAGTCCTGCGAAATTATATCTTCAGGTGCCACAAAGCCGTCGAAAAAAGTGAAATATAATGATTTTCTTATATTCTGCATTAGTACAATAACTGAAACTTACTTGTATTATTATATATTAAGTGTTCCAATTACCAAAATAGTTACTGAATTACGCAGCTCTTAGTATATTTAGATCAATGTTCTTTTGATTAATGATCTAAATAATCCAGAACTCACCACGAGGAGGTGGCTGCGTGTCGAGTTCCACCCATGCCCTCCCAACCACCCATCCTTGCGCACGTTTTTTTCTATTAACGTTTTATTTAAACTTTATATTCAGCTTTACTTTCGAATGATGGCATTTTTTTACGTGACTGAAGTGTTGATCTTATGAAGCCATCTCGCGCGTTCAATCCAAATATTTTTGATGATGCTTCAGTCACTAATTTTACCATTCTTTCTACTACTTGTGTATGACAAGGGAATTTCTCGAATGGAGGGGTACTCTTGTTTTCTATGAATTCTTCAATCTCATTTTCTGTCAGGTGTCTTGTCACAGGTGGTTCAGTGACAATGCATTTTTGCCAATTAATTAAATCAGTATAATCAGTAGCTTCAAATTGAATAACAGGTACTGTGAAACGCCTCACAACTTTTTCCTTGTTGTTTGCCTTGCTTTCTTTATTCGCCTCCACGCTAATTCTCTTATGGCGCTGCAGTCATCATGAATCATTGATGCTAGAATATTTTCTGGATTTGCAAAAAATGCATTTCTTTGTATGACAGGGTTTACAATATCCTTTACTTCGTCATTCAGTGTTCTTGTTAGTTCAACAGTTTTGAAAACATGTTTTGAGCTATTGACAAAAGACGTACTTTGCTTAATAGAAAACCACATTGGGATGTAGACCTTCATTATAAAAGAAGCAATGTTCATGAGGTTCTCAGATGGACTTACAGTTGAAACGTATAGACGAAGCAAACGATTTGCTGTAGTCAGCCATCGTGAATGTGCCATTTTGCCTGGACTACGATGAGCAAGATCTGGAGAGCAATATCCCTTTGTTATGGCGTGATGAATATCAATTAGATATTTTTGGTCGGTGCTAAGATCTTCACAGTCTACAGTTGGTTCCTCAGCATCAATCATTTCAAACTCGACAATAGGAAGACTCTCACAGTTCTCTAATTCCCTGCCAATAGGACCGGTGAATCCGCGGGGGCCAGATGTTTTTCCATCCAGCTTTGCAACTAAATGGCGTAATGGCAATTCATTGGCATGGAGCTGGCACACTAAATGTTGAACTGGCTTCTTCAGCTTCAATTCTATAAGCCTTATAACGCCTCCCTTTTCTCCAGTGTTGACTGCTGCACCATCGCATCCAATGGCAACAAGGTTTTCCAGGTTCATGTCATTATTTCCAATATACTCAAACATTCCTTTACATATTTCTTCAGCTGATCCAGAATTCACAGAATAATGGCCCAAATAATCTGAACCAGGTTCTCTCACTAAAGTGATATGTTCTTCTGTTACCTTCTTCTGATATACTTTGGACTCTTTTTTTTCTTGGAAGAGTGTAGAATCTTTTCGACCATCAAAATACAGTAGATTCCTCTGATTGGGACCTGATTTTGATCTTTCATAATTTCTGATCTCTTCTTTTGTCTTTCTCTTCTGATTTTACTCCTATCCACTACTTCAGATGTATTGTCAATAGAAACTTCTCCAATATCTTGCAATACTGCACTAACAATGAATGCTGCAGCTCGATCTGAAACTGCAGTCCTGTCACAAGCAGTAGCCACTGAAGGTAGATTTGTAGTTTTCCTTTTCTTGAATAATTGTTCTTCAGGTTGTTCGAGCTTTCTCTTCGAGCTAACTGGCTCTGGAAATGTATCGTCTGATATTTCGCCAGATTCACTTTCACTGTTTGATGTCGATGATGATAATTCAACATTTGTATCCTTCAATTTCTCCTGTGAAGATTCTTTGGTGAGCCTCACAGCTTCTTTTTGCTTTCTTAGCAACGTAGATGCTTTTTTCTTTGAGAGTGTAATATCTACTCTATCAATAAACAGTTTTCTTTCACTCCTTTGATCTAAGAAGAACGTCACTTCTTCCTTTGAAACCGTTTTTTCTTTGGGACAAGAACATTGTGTTAGTACTTTGCACTTGCACGCTGCAATGTCAAAAAGTTTCGTGTGTGTTTTTTTTTGAACATATCAATCTTTGCTTTGTAAGCTTCAGAATTTTTTCTGCTTTGGTATGGCTTCATAATGACACGATACTTTTCGTGGTAGCTTCTGAACATTGTTTCAATTCGCCTGTCTGACAGAATTGGGACGGAAGCACTTTCCCAAATTATTTTCAATTTATCAACAACTTGTTCTAATATTTGAGATATTGAAGGATCTTTATTAGTATTCTGTTTAAAATCGTTTCTTACAAACAAGTAATATTTAAAAACTCCTTCGTATGTAGGATGATTCCTGTGCCACAAATCTTCCCCCATACCAAACATGGGGCACTCAGTTGAGGCCCTGGTTGATTTTGCACAAACTCGAGACATTTTGAAAGTATACAAATCTGAAAAAGAAAGAGCTAATATCAATTATACGTTAATTTCAGTTAATAGTACATGGCAAACTTAGGGCAACACAATACAGAAATGCAAAATATATAAGAAATATAGTTTAGACTATCTGAGTAACGCCAACAACAGAACACCCACCTGCTACGAGAGCGACAGCTACACTGAACCGAGGTACTCACGTGACAGCTGAGTGACCTGACTATAGAAAACTGTTTTTAGAGAATAGAAACTTTATTTAAAGGTTGACTGAGCTATTTTTATACAAGTGTGAATAAATTCTTGTCTATTGTGCATCGTGGACTCTTCTGTAATTATTGGTTAAAATCTGCTTTTTTCAATTTTTTTTCAATATTGAAGGTCATTGTGGCACCTGAAGATATTAATGTTATGATTTTAAATTTATACCAGCTTATTTTCTCACTACTCCACACACGTTCCACACTAGCCAATTTGAAAATTCGAAAAATGAGTTTTTCACTCCGCCCTACTACACAGGCTAGAAAAAATCTGAATGCAGTTTTGGAATCAGCGTGAAAAATGCTATCCAGCCACCACAAATTTTACTCTGATGAAAAATCTTTGTTCACCAGTGTTATTTTCCGTCGTTTTGTAATTCTTATATTTTTATTTTTTATTTTATTTTTTGATTATATTATATATATTCTTCGTCAGTGTTTCTTACACTATTATTATTTCTTGATTGTATATATATATATATATATATATATTCTTCGTTCGTATTTCTTATACTATTATTATTATTTTTAATGTACTGTATATATTCCTCGATTGTATAGAATGAACGATTCTACGGGGTGTCCCATAAGTCCGGCATCATAGGAGAAACTCATATTTTTCTATTTCTACAAACCATAATTCATATCGGAGTCAAAGAGAGGCCGCTGCTGAATTTAACAGACTGCATCCAGACCGCGAGCCAATAACACAGAGTTGTGTTAGCAGACTTGTTGCAAAGTTTAAGGAAACAGGATCCACAGAAAATAAACCACGCAGTGGACCTTCAAGGAGGTCCACTGACGAAGATACAGCGACTGCTCTCCTGGCTCATTTTAACAGAAGTCCCAATAAGTCTCTTCGGCGATTGTCCGCCGAGACAGGAGTGTCGAAAAGTAGCATCCATCGCATTCTTCAGGCTCACAAATGGCATCCATATAAACTTCATATCCTACAGAAATTAAGCGAAGATGATCCCGACCGGCGGATGGAATTTTGTGAATGGGCTACGGGACAATATGCTCGGGATGCCAATTTCCCGTCCACAATTCTGTTCAGTGACGAGGCTGTTTTTTATGGAAATGATGAGGTAAATCGACAGAACACCCGCTACTGGTCTGAAAACAACCCTCACTGGTATACTTTTTCAAAGGAACAAGGTGCATCTCGGGTGATGGTATGGTGTGGCATTTGGAAAGATCGCATCATAGGCCCCCTCTTTTTCGATGAACATGTCACTGGAGGCACCTACCTATGTATGCTCAAGGAAGAAGCATTTCCCAGTGTCTTGAACGAAGAAGGAAATTTCCCAACATGGTTCCAGCAAGACGGCGCTCCTGCACATTACAGCACCCAAGTAAGGGAATACCTGTACCAACAATTCCCTGGTCATTGGATAGGACGTCGAGGGCCTGTGGAATGGCCAGCTAGAAGCCGGATCTCACGCCACTAGATTTTTATCTCTGGGCCACCTGAAAGAGCTGGTATACGCAGAGAAAATTAGGAGTGTTGAACATTTGCGGCAGCGCATTACTGGGGCATGTAACACCATTACTCCTGACATCATTCACCGTGAGCTTGCTGACTGGGTATCACGTCTGAATTTGTGTATTGAAAACAATGGTGGACATATTGAGCACGTTCTGTAAATAAAAGCTTTTGTTTTGCCTTTTTTATTATTTTTCCAATGATGCCGGACTTATGGGACACCCTCTATATTTATTTCCTATATATTTCATGAATTATTCCCCTTAACTCGGCTAAATAAACAAAATGATGTAATGGTGTTTTATTTAATTCTTTTGGTTGTATATACAGTGCGTTCGAAAAGTCTCTCCGCAGTCAACGTGCTACAGCTAGTATATGCGCGCTAAGCCGGTTTGACAACAAGTGTAGACGAGTTGCTCTGTGCCTGCCATATGGTGGAAAACACTTTCCCACATGCTGTAAAATCAAAAGGTTATGTAATAAAATCACTAAATCATGGTTGAATGAAAACATTGTAGTTTTACAATTTCCTATGCGTTTAACATAGCACTGCGGAGAGACTTTTCGAACGCACGGTATAAACGATATTAAGGAATAACTGGGGAAATGGGAATATAAGGGGTTCCAAAAAACTTTAGCCCCCCCATTTGCAGCTTACATGTTTACTTATATCGAAATAGTTTTTAGTGATTATAAAAATATATAAAATTCTTTATTTATTGCAGGTATTAAAATTACTGTAGCTGATAAAGTGATAATGTAATGGCTTCTCAATTAATTGGTGATTCGGAGAGGCAACGTGTGATAGATCGCATACGAGCAATAACATTTTGGGAAACTCGTGATGCTGGAGCCACCTTTATAACACGTTCATGGGTTGCTAAAAAGTTGCGAAGAAGTGAGGACTTCATCAAAAGAAATTGGAATAAAACTTTGGATGAATGTGAAATGGATACAACCAAATCTGGGCGCCCAAATTTGCCACTCTCTCAGGAAACAAAGGACATCATTGAAAGCGGTACGCGTAAGCGGAAAAACAGCTTTGCTAAACTTACTAGAGACATCGAAGTGTTGTGAGGAAAGATCGTTGGTGAGATCATTCGACTGTACCGTCATAGGCAAGTTTTAAAGCCTGGGCATGAACTTCCAAAGCCAAGAAAAACTCAACTTAACATCGATGACAGAATGTGGTTTACCCATTATCTTGAAGATTGGGATGTGGATGATTTCATGCATTTAGCTGTCTCCGATGAATTTTTTGTTTACGTAACACGTCGGCCTACCTACCAAAATGATCGAGTGTGGGCCACAACACCAGATGAAATCGATGACAATGAACATTATCGTAATTATTAAAAAGTCCAGACTGTGTTGGTGTGTTTGTTTTGTTCACTGCAAAGAAGCTCATGTGGGTGCTGAAGCCAAATGGTCAGAGTTGGGATGGACAGTATTTTCGTGATATTATTCTATCCCAGCATGTCATTCCTTTTCTAAGAAACCCAAACAATGTTATGGATGTCGATCAGGTCACACTTCTGCACGATAAGGCCCCCTGCTTTAAGGCATTAGCCATTCAACAGTTGTTGCGGAACCATGAGATCGATTTCTTTGGAAATGAAGAATGGCCAGGAAATTCTCCTGACCTGTACGTCTGTGAACTCATTGGATCAGTTATAAAGGACAAGGTTGAATGTCTCCTGTTTCAAGAACCTGCAGCAAATTGATTTTCGAAGGATACAATGACACAACACATTGAAACTGTTTTAGCAAATTTACGTAACGATCAAGATCTATTCACGTCACTTTTGGCAAGCTACCCAAAGCGAATTCATGCTGTCTTGGAAGCCAATGGCGGGAACACCAAGTTTTAATTGTTTCTCATTAAATGCAGGATTAAATTCTCTTTTGTAAGGTATGTTTAGTTTTACTGTACCTCTAATGGTTTAGGCCATGGGCGGGGGGCTAAGGTTTATTGGAGCCCCGTATATACCAAATGGCTGGTTACACCTTTTAAGCCGACTGACGGATTTCTAAGCCAACTGTCAAGAATATCTGAATAACGCAATCAGGAAAATGAAAAGTAACTTAGTACACATACACCTGCCTTCTGAGTCAGAATAAGCCAACTGGCGGATTTCGAGTTCTAAGCCAAGTGATGCTACCTGAGCTCTCATTAAGCTTCTGCATCTCGCAGAAGCTGGATGGTCTCTTCCTCTCTCCTCCTCTCTCTCTCTCTCTCTCTCTTAGGTTGGGTATACCCCTTTGGGGGTGAGGCCGTCCCGTCCCACCTCCTCCCCCAAAGAGGTTAGGTGGACTCCCCCAGCTTGCTGGGGGAATTCTCCCCTTTTTATTGGCACCCTGGGGGTTGGCACTGGGGGAGGGGGGTTGGCGCCTTGCAACAAGGGGGTGGGTGGGTGGCACTAGCACTCATTTGATCAACATTGCAATTGCTCTGCACTCTAACCTTTTGCGGCCATACTACTTACAAGGGCCACTTTCTGAAGTTCGAGAATTAACCAATAAGACAAAATCTCCTGATAACTTTGACCAGTCACACTCGTATCGAAAAAATATGGACCAACAGTCAGTCCACAGGTTACACCAGCCCACATCATAACATGGGGAGGGTGTTGTGCTATTTCTTGAAAGAAATGGAGGTTTTCTTTCGCCCAGAAATAAACATTCCGAGACCTCATATTAAGAATTTAGAGGGGGATATTAATATAAAATTAGCACTAAGTGGCTTAATTTATGCATTTGAATGCGCTGAATCCAAATATACTAACGAAAATTCTCTATTCAGCCATTAACCCTCCCGTGGACATGGGGTCTGAAGTTTGAGTTTCCTTGTTTATTTGAAAAATTATGTTCTTGTGGAGTTTCCCGGCAAATGATAGGCACAACATAATTTAAAAGTTGGTTAATCTAGTGAATCACAACATTTCGACCTCACAGATTCAGAATAAAGCATCATATCTGACATTTCGTGACCTATTTTACTTTCAGATGCCATACATTTGACCCTATTTAGCATAAAATAAGAAATTTGTAATTTTTCCCGTTCACTAACACATCTTTTCTTTTTGCAGTGAAATGAATTGAATTTGAATTGAATTTTGTGCCATGGCATCATACTTGCGTTATACAAGAGGAATTGGTGATGTGTCGTATGTGGACACTATGTGCCTTAGCTTTCCGCCTGGAACACTACCGGTGGAAAACCGTATTACTGAGACGATGATGGCACTCCTCCGCCCTGAACAAGCTGGAGCTCAGTAACGGTATGTATGAGCCTATCTTATCTATCATCTTTCATATTATAATGTTCCAGTTTATGAATATTTGAGATTTAATAGTCAGGCATTTCCTCAGATTTTTTACTTCCTTCACAGATCGAGGGAGGATGCCGCAAGGATAACAGCCGCCATCCTTATTGAACAGTGGGAGTTCTGCAACATCTACACAGCCTCCAAAGTGACGAATCATCAAGCTATACAAGCACTTTCAGGAGATTTTGCGCTGGAAGAAAACAAAAACCGCATCACAGACTTTGAGTGCAAAAATTTCCTCATTTAACGACGATTGATCCAAATTATTTGACATTTTCATCACTGACAACGAGAAAAAAGCAAAACAAGAAGAAAGTAGCAGCGTTAAAATGAACAAAACTGAATTGTTGTTCTACGAAGACCAAAAGGTGAACGAAGAAGGAAAAAGAAAAATATTTCGTGAACCATTTGAAGACAAGGTGTGGTTGAAGACTCAAAAACTGATAAAGGAAAACAGACTGCGTTTACAACGCCAGAAGCAGGACAATGAAGAGGCGCATTGTAGCCAACAAGCGAGAGAAGAAGATATTTTATAGGTAATTGGGGCTGATGACATTTTATATAAGGCGCTGCACAGTGAGGAAGAAGAATGCTCCTGTTCTAGGTCGGAAGATAGAAATGGTAAGAAAAGAAGGAAATTCAACCCTCGCACCGACAAAAATGATGACATGCCAGCAAAGTTTCGACATATCAGATTGAGTGAGAGGAAAATTCGTCCAGAAGTTTATGAAACAATGGAGAAGCTTATATCATCGTACCACAGGACTAAGAGACAAGCTGCAGGCGCTATAGTTGAAGTTTCAAACAATATGTTTGGCAGAAACGTTAAAATTCATGAAGAGGATAAAGATATTGAGCTTGACACAGTGCCAATAGAGAGCAACATGCGTAAGGCTGGGAATGCCGTTGAAGCATTCACAACAGCACAGATTACTCACGAAGTAATGGATACTAACAGCGAAATTTCCATAGTGTAAATGATGGATCCAAAAAACGTGGTACTGATAACTTTCTATTTCAGGGCATAACCATCAATGGCAAGCATCGAGCGCTGCCGACTCTGGATGTGGACACAGAAACCAGGCAAAATCTGGCACACTTGAAGGTAGCAACATTTCAAATGCTAGAGGCGGCGAGTGGAATCCCAGCCAAGACTCTTTATTCACGCATAGGCTTTGATTTGACAGCTTAAACGTCCCACAGTTTGAAGTTTAAAGAACTTGTTTGTAATATTTTGGATTTTGATGGTCAATATCCCAAGTTTCACTTGTTCTGCAGTGTGCATCCTTCTCTGATGTTCATGAGGGTGCTTGTAAAGTTTTGCCTATTCTTGAACAAGAAATAGGGCAGAATAAAAACTGTGCAGCATTCTTGGTCGACTCTACTAACAGAAAGAACAGTGCAACAGAGCAATTGATTGACTGCTTTGCGAGAATCGTGAATCATGACTTTAATCACAAGCCATGGAACTACGCATGCGAATTCGATGAAGCAGTACACCCAAGAATCAGGGCCCTTCACTGAAGGACGAGCGGTTTGATCGACTCACAAGCTGTGCAGCAACGACACTGCACCACTCCGAAGATGGAAGACAATTCCTTGCAGAGATGAGTCACGTCACCAACCAGTTGATCAGTATATGCTTATCATTTCAGGATATCGCATTTTTTCCCATGCTTCTCTGTGCTGGTGCCCTCATTGGCATTCACCTGATAAACCCTCTCATTAGACTGACGACGTCCATCTCGACAACATATGGTGAGCTGGTTCCTGCATTTAAAATTCTGTATGAAGAGCTCAGAGAAACACCAGCTGAGTCTCTCCTGTCCGTGGATACGCCCCCTTTCAATTTCATCAGTGATCTAACCTTCCAAGAGAGCCTATAAAAGCCTGAGGTTGTGCAGTCCATACGTGAATATAGTGAACTGCGCAAGGGTCAGCTGATCCGGCTAATGAAGTCCCTGCTGAAGATGTTGGCGGACGATTTTTTGAGCACCAAAAAGGCCACATTTTTGGATCTAGTGAGCTTGAAGGCCAAACAGAGCAGTACCGAGTTGACCTGCTCCCCCCAGAAAAGCTTCAGCATGTCCCTGTTCATAATCTCTGTGGGTTTTGTGAACTATGAACTCTCGGTTCGTGGCATTGGGCAGCTTGCGGCAGCATCATCTGTGCTAGTGAAGCGACAAAGTGCTGACCTGATATATCAGACAGAACCAGGCACATTCAATAAGTACCGAACGACAGAAGCTGAACTAAAAAAAATGAGGCTGTCATAGGATGAAAAACAAAAAGCTCTGAAGAGGGATAGACTAAGCGAGAAAGAAATTGCTAATGTGTCCATTCTCCTTCACAGAGAATACATCTGTGAGAAGAAGAAAGTGGACAGACTGTACACAGAGGTTAGATGCGGGGAACATACATCGCTCGTGTATCCAAAAGCATCAGAGTTTTTTCGTCTGAGGAGGGACAGGAAGATGCTGATTTCATCAGAATATGCGAGAAACATAAAAACCTACATGACTCGTTTCAAAATGGGTGAGAGAGCCAATGTGGACGACTTCGAATGAGCAATCAGCAAGACGTTCGGATAAAGTCGATTCTGTGGGCACAGGGATGCTTTATTTGCTATTTTTTATTGGAATAAAAACATTATCAGATATTGTTTGTACATAAAAAGGTACATTATTACGCTTTTTAAGCTAATGGTTATTCTAGGTCATGCTGAAAGTCACAGCTGGAGATATTTATTTAGAGCCAGTCGCTTTGTTATTTTTCATCCTATTCAGAGCACGACTCACTTCCATCCTCCCCACTTGTTCTGTCATAACTACATTTGGTAATCCATCCTCATAGAAAGATCTTGGGTTTTCTTTATTTAATAATTCCTCAAAATATTCCTTCCATCTATCCTTTATCTCTTCATCTCTTTGCAGCACCGCCCCCTCCCTTCCCTTAATTTGTTTTACCTGTGTAAAGTCTTTTGTCGCTCTATTTCTGCTCTTAGCCAATCTGTATATCTTTTGTCCTTCACGATCCTCTAAATCCTCATACATCTGCCGATATGCCTCCGCCTTTGCTCTCGCCACTGCTCTCTTTGCCTGTTTCTTTGCTTCTTTATATACCACCTTACACTCTTCACTCCTCGATTCTTCCCATAACTTCTTAGTTTCTCTCTTACTTCGTAGTGCTCTTTGGATCTCATCACTCCACCACCATCCTTCCTTATCTTCCCACACTTTACGATGTTTCCCCCAATATGTCTCTACCTGCCGTTCTCATGACATTCGCATTATGTACCCACCAATCCTGTACATTCTGTTCATCAATATGGATTTCACTCAACACTCTCTCTCTAAATTCCCGTTTCTTCCCCTCCTCTCTCAGTTTGTACCACCTAATTCTCCTCACTGTTGTTCCTCGGGTCTTTCTTCTCTTTTCAACATACATCACATCCATGACTACCAACCGGTGTTGTGGCGTCACATGGTCTCCTGGAATAACTTTGCAGTCCCTCACCTCGGCCAATTGCGCCCTCCTATACAGTATGAAATCAATTTGCGATGTTCTGCCTCCACTCTTGTACGTAATAACATGCTCCTCCCTCTTTCTGAAAAACGTATTTACAATCGCTAGATCAAACGATACAGCCATATCCAACACTCTCTCACCGTCCACGTTTGCCTCTCCATAGCAATGACCACCGTGCACTCTGACCACTCCATCGTTATGATCACCAACGTGTCCATTCATATCCCCGCCCAACACCACTCGTTCGTCCTCGGCAATACTCTCCATTTCTTCCTCCAATAACCTCCAGAATGTTTCCTTAACGTCGTCCGGATATCCACTTTGGGGTCCGTATGCAATGATTATATTGAGTACATGTTCCCCATAATTCATTCTCAAAGTCACCAGTCTATCTCCTCTTCGCTTTACTTCCACTATCCTATCCTTCAATTCCTTCGCCAATACAATACCCACACCATTCCTTCCCTCAACCGACGCCCCACTGTAGAACAATTTATATCCCTCACTGAGTTCTCTTGCTTTGTTCCCCTTCCAGCGTGTTTCTTGTACACACAACACCCCAACTCTCCTCTTCTTCATCAACTCCACAATCTCTCTTCCTCTGCCAGTCATGCTTCCAACATTCAGCGTCGCAATTCTCAGGTCCATCGTTTGTATAAGGGGTGTTTCAAAAGTCTTTACCCTTTTTTTCCCCAAGGACCCTAAGGTGACCATACGTTCAACACCCGAGTGAACATAACTGTCAGAGCGTGCAGAGTGTGCACACATTTCGAGGAGCAGTTGGATGCGATCCCGGATGTCGAAGATCGAAATTCTCGTGAGACACTTGTTCGAGTATTTTCAGCGGTCCTTGAATCGATGCAAAAGACACTCAATTGTTCCGCAATCTGCTCAAATCTTTCCAAACGCGTTTGGATAAGATGCACCAAGTTGGCGAAAAATCAATAAACATTTTATAAAGGTTTGTGTTGAATGTATGGTCACCTTAGGGTCCTTGGGGAAAAAAAGGGTAAAGACTTTTGAAACACCCTTTAGAATGAACTACTCTATATTTTTTTTCTATATATTTCGTGAGATTGATTCCAATAATTCGACTAAATAAACAGAATGATGTAATGGTGTTTTACTTAATTCGGTTTAATTGTATTTATTTTATTGTTAATATTGGGATTCGTTTAAATAATTAGTCCCCTTGCTGAACAAATTTAAGGAGAAAATCACTCTTGCCAGTAATAAATAAACAAATATGTGGCAACTCAATTAAATAAATTAAAATAAATGGTGGTATCTGCCAACTCTCCTTATATAAATAAAAACAATAACTGGTAACTCATCTAAATAAAAATTAAAATAAATGGGGTAGTCTTGCAACTCACCCTAATAAGGTACACATGAACATAATTAAAATAAAAAACAATAATTGACAACTCATCTAAATAAAAATTAAATTAAATGGTGGTGTATGCCAACTCTCCTTAAATAAATAAAAACAACTGGTAACTCATCTAAATAAAAATTAAAATAAATATGGGTATCTAGCAACTCACAACCCTCTATATAACACCTGCTAGGCCCCCTCAACGCTCAGTTTGCGATGGACTCCGGTGGAATAAAGATCTCTCTCTCTCTCTCTCTCTCCTCTTTCCTTCTTAGCTTAGGGCCTAGGTTGGGGTTTCCTTTTTGGGGTTGAGGACATCCCACCTTCTCCCCTAAAGACCCTCCTCCTTCTTCTTTCTCTCCCTCTCTTACGTTAAGGTTACCCCTTTGGGGGAAGTCATCCTCCCTTCCCCCCAAAGCTCCCTCCCCCCTTTCAAGCATTGATTTGTTGTATAACCCCTCCCCCTTCATTGCATACCCCCTCACCTTCATTGCATAACCCCTCCCCCTTCATTGCATACCCCCTCCCCCTTCAGTGCATAACCCCTCCCCCTTCAGTGCATAATTTCTTGCAACATTGCTCAACATTGCAAAATTGAATTTTAACATTGCCACATTCTGCACGCACACACCCCCATTATGCAGTCATACTACTGGATTTTTCAGAGATTTTGGGATCCAGACTTCGTGCAAAAAATTTGCTTTCTCCAGGGACGTCATTTTTCTGGTACAGAAAATGAGAAAAAGAATTCATCAAATATTTTTCTCAAGAAAATTCACTGGTATATTGCAACAATGTTTCGGAACTAATACTTAAGCTAGACGCTGCAGTCTGTGACCCAAATGAGTGGAGACTTTTCATTGATTCCCCCAAAAGAAGTCTAAAATGCGTCCTCCTTTACAAGGGTAACTTGTATGCATCCGTTCCTGTGGCTCATTCGGTTCACTTGAAGGAAACGTACGAAAATCTTGAGCTTCTTCTAGCTAATGTTAAATACAAAGAACACCATTGGTTACTTTGTGGAGATTTAAAAGTGATTTGTATGTTGTTAGGTCAACAACCAGGTTATACGAAGTTTCCATGTTTTTTGTGTGAATGGAATAGCCAAGCAAGAACTCAGTACTGGATAAAAAAGGAATTGCCACGCAGAGTCAACCTGACACCTGGTTCTAAAATACATTCAACGTGAAAGTTTGGTTGACAGGAAGAGAGTCCTTTTACCTCCGCTTCACATAAAATTGGGCTTGATGAAACAATTTGTTAAGGCCTTGTTCGAAGATGGAGATTATTTTAAGTATCTTTCGGAAGCAAAATTGAAAGAATGAAGTTTCGTTGTTCCCCAGATTAGAAAACTGGCTTTGGATGAACACTTTGAAAGAACAATGAACAATCTTGAAAAAGTAGCGTGAATTGCTTTTAAGGATGTTATCAGCAAATGTTTGGGGAACAACAAGGACTGAAATTACCAAAACACTGTGAACAACATGCTAAATAAGTTCAAAGAGGTGGGTTGTAATATGAGTTTAAAATTACATTTCTTCACATTTGGATTACTTCCCTGAGAATCTCGGAGCACTCAGCGAAGAACAAGAAGAACGGTTTCACCAAGACATCAAAGAAATGGAGAAGAGATATCAGAGAAGGTGGGACATCAGCATGATGGCTGATTACTGCTGGATGTTGAAACGGGATACTCCAGAATTATTACATAAAAGAAAAGGAACAGTGCGTACATTCTAGACTAAAAGGTATAGATCTCACAAGAAAACTCAGGACAAATAAAGATGAATATGTAATTGACGTTAATAGTCTTCTTTCTTTTTAAAGTTGTTTGCATTTGTAATTAGTATAACAAAGCGAAATAGGTACCTAATGTAAATTGAAATGAATAATATTTATTTATGTTGTTTTTTTTCCCTTCGAGTTTGCAGAAAATCCTTACGTGATAGAAAAAATGGACACCTTATTCGAAATGAGCGTAGTTGAATTACATAAAATCAGTTATTAGCAAGAAAACAACTCTTACAAAGCTTTCATTCGCATGCCTGTACTGTATAATCCATTCAAGAAGCTTAGGTTTTAGTAAAATATTTAATTGATATATATGCAGCAGTTTGATTTAATATTAAAAAAAATCCCTCATGCAGTCATCGCTCACAGCACTTTTTCCGACTCATAAAAAATTCACATTTTCTTCCTGAAACAGAAAAATATGTGGTGGATAGTGTAATTCAGCGAAAAGCTTATTTTGTTCATTTGATCTTGTGTTGGATTCGGGCAAAGTGCTAAAATCGGTAGTTTTTCCTTACAAATTTGTATGCTCCTCTCACAATCCTTTAATTTTTTTTTATTTTTATTTCTCCGTTTATTGTATATATATATATATATATATATATATATATATATATATTTTCCTTTTTTTTTTGTAACCTATATATGACGCGTTCGGTGGAGAAGGGGCGAACGCAACATTTTCGAATTATGCCACAAAATGCAGTTAAAGTTTGTAAACTTTAAACCTTTGTATTTTTCCGGTTTATTGAAATGTTGTATGAATTTGAACACATATTTGAGTAAAATATTGTTTTGTAATATGTCGATATAATAAAACGCCAAGAAATTTTACAATATTATTTATTGATAGCTTCTGATGTTAACTGGTGTAATCCATTATTTGGTCCTCTTCGTCGAATGTTGTATTACCTGCTTCAACTGTTTCGGTTTCTTCCAATTCCTTTAACAATCTTGTATAATAGTTCACTGCAGTTGCAGGCATTAGGTCTGATAATTCTTTGAGATCTTTTATTTTTTCCTTAGTTATTGGCAGCAATTGGGAATACTTTGGTTGCAGTGTCTGCTGGGCTAGATTGAATAAACTGACACTGTAGGATTTTTTCCCTTTCTGCAGTCTGACGGGATGGCTATTATCTGGGGTTGTGCGGTATGCAGTAGATATTACGTAGCCTTCTTTGTGTTGAAAGTCAAATATTAACTTTCTTGCATCTGTAAATTTAGTAGTTGTTGATTTCCTAATGACAATGCACGTTTTTAGGACGTCAAAATCGAGAAAATCAGCCTGTTTCATTTCTACAACTAGGAAGCGCTGCGAAACGGCTGTAGTTATGGCCGTAACAATCTTTTTTGGTGTAAATAATATTGCTGTAATTATTGTTTATATTTTGTTCAATTTGGCCAAATTGAGCATCACAGGGCATTGTCGAGTGACCAGAAAGTAGATAGATGTGTTCAATGTGAAGCAATGATGCGGAGTGAATTTCTCTGAGATACATTAAAACCTAAATTTTACCGTGAAAGAGTGCAGACTAACATCTAATTTTTTGCATAGGTAAAGCAAAGGTTTTAAAGGATAATTATACGACAAAAAACTAATTTTTCGAATTTTGTGGCGTTCGCCCCTTCTCCACCGAACGCGTCATATAGGCTGTAACTTTTTATGTACCTCAGTGTTCCTGAGGATGTCATTAGACTTGCGTACCATTCTGTTTCCTTTCCTTCATGGTTTTATTCATCATAAATATTTTTCACGTGTTACTTTCGTGAAATAATTTTCATATATATATATATATATAATGTTAATACCCGCATTATCAATTTTAAAAACGGCGTCGACTTCCGCAACGGTTTATTTATTTATTTACTAAGGTGTTCTACCATCATGTTTTATCCACGACATATACGTAGATCGTGTGTCGCAGAGAAATAGCAATAAAGGGGTAAAACAGAGAGAATGATGAACGATAACAGGCGTAAAAGATTAGTTGTCCTGACCGAAGCACACCTCAAAGGTATAAATACATCGTTACCCATGGCACGCGTGCCCATTTGGGCACGCCATCAAATTTGCCTAGCACGCCTAAGTAAAATGCAATAACGTTGCAATAATGAATATAAAATAACAGACTTAATGTTTATAATTTGGTGTAATATATATAAACTTTGGTGGCCCCGCGAATTTTTTTTTATGGTTTACATGTTTTTTTTTGCCACGCGACTGTAGAAAGGTTTGCCACCCCTGATCTACAGTATGGTTTATATTTTAAAAACTGTTTACATCATTAATTCATCTATGAACCATTTAATGTTTGCAAAGTTAGTGTATATATATATATATATATATATATATATATATAATGAATAAAGATTTTGATAATCTCGATGCTTAAAAACATTTTCACTGCAGAAATGTAGGGGGGAACTCAGGGTATTGCTCTCAAATTAGCGGGTAAGCATTTTAATTCTAGTGAAACTAAACGTTTGTCATTCAGACGTATAGTTAATTTGTGGGATGGAATGTCACTAACGTATTTCAAAGTAATTCAATCGGCTCCTTTAAAAGAGATGAGATGTTTACCTTGTCTTAAATCCCCGTTAGAATCATTTTATACCGCATAAAAGTATTGTCGAATTTTCACTCGGAATTAGACCTCTTTACTTTTAATTTTTTCTTTATCTTTAAAGTTCCCTATTATCTTCCAATCTCTCTCCTATGCTATGCTTTAAACTTTCATTTACCTTCTTAATTTTCTTACATTTTTTATGAGTTCCCTAAACAAACATTCTCTTGTGAACCATTCTGAGTGCTGTTGTTTGTAGCCTTTTGTACCCATTGCTATATTACATACTCGTATAATTCAAACGAATTTTTCGTTTGAGCAATAATCTCGGT
Organism: Bathynomus jamesi; assembly: GCA_023014485.1. Classification (NCBI taxonomy): domain Eukaryota; kingdom Metazoa; phylum Arthropoda; class Malacostraca; order Isopoda; family Cirolanidae; genus Bathynomus; species Bathynomus jamesi. The sequence continues at coordinate 128,053 of JAJOZX010009038.1, forward strand.
AAAATAACGACATTGTAACGAACTAGAAGATTTCAGCACGCGACACATCAGTACATGTATAGGCTTCAACTGAAATTTGACTGCTGAATGTCGAAAACATCATGCGTTTATTTGGCTCTGTAGGTACTTATTTGATTGACATGTATTGCACAGAGCGATGATGGTGTCTGCAATATTAATACTGAGACTAAGTTTACATCATTAATAAACTGTGGAAAAAAAATCCGGTACTTTCCTGATATCCCGGACCCCAGACTTTTTGCCAGTTGCCAGACTTCAATTTTGACAGAATATTTTCGTTAAAACTAACGAAATTATCACGATTTAACCTAACTTTACCAACCAATTTGGCTAATTAAATACCCGGTTAGGTAAACTGTACGCCCTTGTTACGAAAATATTCTGTGTCAAAATTGAAGTCTGGCAACTGGCAAAAAGTCTGGGGTCCGGGATAACAGGAAAGTACAAAAAATCCTGTATTATTAATGACCGGTGTATATATAAACAACTTTTATTTACCCCATAACTAATATAATGAATGTTGTTAGAATGAAAACGCAATCTAATACAAAACAAGAAATTTATTATCAATACAAACACGATACAGAGAAAATGGTTAAAAGTGCATGATAAACAGGGGTACAAAGAACATATATATATTGACGCTTATAATAAAAGAAAGATGTAACAGATACATACGTAACTAAATACGGATAAGCATTACAAGGGATGTATCTAGTCGATACAGTATCCAAAGGGTACGGTGTCGTAGCTGCCAGGCACCTGGTATCGTTTCCTGTATGTGTCACAACACACTTTCGTCCCCAAAGCTCTTAACGCCCCCCAGCCTCTGTGCCCAAAGTTATGAGTTCCTACAACCAGGTGGAATGGTTGGTCACCCTCATTTCCATCATCTTCTAAACTCAATAGCTCTTTAAACGAATCAAAGTTGACGATCTGCAGGTTCACCTGGTTGAGAATGATACCTTTAGCCTTCACGATGTATTTGAACTCATCCCCCACCGTCACCCGTACCCCGTAAGTTTTGGTCATGTTGAGACAAAGGAATCAGCGTAGGCGCTACCTCCATATTCATCCTTGATCTCGTCGGCCAACTCTCCGAGGAATTCCCCAATAGGAGGCATATATTCACCTTCCCTCTCTGTGAATATTACTACACTATCTGTGTCTGCGTACAGAACCCTCCGTCCAAGAGAATGCAGCAGACTCCAAAGTTTGATGCGGGCGTAGGCTGTTGTGAAACTGGCTACAGGTATGTTTGTGACACGTGATGTATCTGTAGCCAATTCGGTTCTTTTGTACTTTATTATGTAAGTATTACCCACATTCACGGTCTTCATGACCTCTTTATCGATGGCGTTAGCGTAATCTCACACTTCGTTATAACTTTGAGCTAGATGGACGTTCCCCTTTTCTGTATTCTCGGCAAATTTCCACCAGAGACTATTTAGGCACAACTTTGCACTAAAGCGCTTGCCAGGGTTACTCACAATTTGGACCAGGTCAAGTTGTATCCCTTCACGATCACGGTAGCGTTGAATATACGCTGATTTTTCATTTTCGGTCTCAACTCCTCGCAGGTACCCTGGTGCTTCTACCTTTTCCTTCAAAAAAGTATTTATATATGGTGTGAAAAGGTGGGGAGCTTCTGAAACCGCCCCACCTCGTATATCTTCAGTATTCTGCACCCGTGACGAATGGCTAGGGATAGCTCAGGACTTGTATATACGCCTCTGAGCTTCCTCTGGTTGATTATGTGATTAGTCTCCATTATTCTCCTCTGCGCACTTCACACACAGAGAGAACATAAATTTGTGGTCTATAACAACGGGCAAGATTGACATCCATAATTCGCGAGGGGGGGAGCACATCTACGAAAGAAAGACCAAAATAGTTCTCGTTCAAATTAGGTGAGAACTCCTCGATGGTGGGCAGGGCGGGGCCCACGAGTTTTTCAGGGGCGCCAACGGGGTATTGATTGTTCTTCATCACATAGGGGTATAAAGAACAGAAGTCGTAGTAATGGAGTTTCACGTCCTCTATACGTGGAAAGTATAGTCTGAATGGGTTTGTGTGTCTACCAAACAAACTATCGCCGCATTTCATGGGTTCCAGCACCATTGTACGTTTGATGGCCCTTATTTCTTCGCGATACTGCTCATCGGTTTCCATCTAGGCATCATACTCGTGTTCCCACAAAACCTTGTGAGTGAACTGGGAACTTATAAGTTGGTCGCGAGTACGGGTCCATGCAAGACTATCGGCTGGAGATCTGTCATGGATGTCTCCTATGATACCACACTTCCCCCGTGTTGCGAGCATGTTTTATGTATACACCTGTCTGCTGTTGTATGTGTGAGCCAGTAAATAGTCTTATACCCATATCTGCACGGGACTTTTCGGCGAATGACGGCTAGCGTCTTTAGGCATGTAGTTATTCTTGAATACAGTAAACCATAATGAAGCGATCGTGGTTGCGACTCGTAGTGGATCACAGTTGAAACGGGTTATGCACATCCTTCTAAAGGCTTGAAAGCATACTCTAAGTACGTATACGTCATTCACACAATAACGCTCACATTCATCCGCTATATTGTAAGGAATAACTTCATTAGAACAGTTGTAGTAGCGGTCAAAGTCTTCACGCTCACTATCACTCATGTTGTCACCTTGGGTAGCTTAGCTAATTTGCAAGGTGTGAATAATAGTGTCTTTAAACTGAACATTCCTCTTATCTGCATCTGCTTAAGTTTGTTTTCTCTTTTCATGGGGTCACCCTTGAATATCTCTGATGATTCGTGTTCAAGCAGCTCCTTATAAAGGAACTAAGTGTCAAATTTTGCTGCGTTATGCGCAAAAATAACAGTAATTTTTTTTAACTGATTTGATAACTTGACAATATAGAGCACAAAGAGTTTCACGGGGGTGTCGCTTGCAGTCGTCTAAAAATTTTTTGTCCGTTTGCCACATTTACGGCGTTCGTCACATTCACTGTTCATGCACTCGTCACAGATAGTCTGGCTTACGAGTAAATGCGGGATAACCTCCTTTGTCTCTGTGTTTGTGTAAGTCTGTATGTCATAATACACGGTTATACAAGGTTTATTTTTATGCTTAACATCTTTCATATAGCAAACAAGCTTTACACCATTCACCTTATATTTCTCATGGCATGTAGAACAGTGGATTTCATCGCATTTCTGCTCGAATTTCCCCCACCTGTCTATTGTATGAAACATGCCGGACTCGCAAATTCTTATTTTCATACACGTCCCATTTGATTTATGGAATTCATAACAGGTATTATTGAAAAACGTGCGCTTACAGACATCACAATCACGCTCCTCAGTTTCAACTACACGACTTTCACATCTGGGGGTTTTATACTGACTGCAAACTATTTGACAATACTTATAATGTTTCAACAAGTCATCCGTAAACTCGAGGCAACCCTTATACAAATCGTGATGTCTCCCATATTTACGGCTTTTATCATAGTTTATGTAAAGATCTCTGGTGCGTCTAATAGGAAGGTAAGTTGCACCCGCCAGCCCTAAAACAAGTAGAAGCTTTGTACGTTCTCTCACGCCGCTTTTAAACACACGTTGTTCTACCATCTTGATCCAGACCTGTTTTTCTACCATCGTCAGCTCTTCAGGGCCCATATCACAGTTAAAATCAAGTTTGCAATCTCCAGCCAACTCATGCGCACGCGCCGCAACCGTAGGTAGCCATAAATCTTTTGTGGGTATAATTAATACGGTAAATATATGAGCCAAGATTACGGCTATAAAACCGCAACCACGCTCGGAGTTTATGTGACGTCTGCAAATAGCTTGAGAATTGAAGTTAAGTGTATAAGGCGTGGCCGTATGTCCCACGACACGGATACCTGGTCAATTTTAACAGTGAAATTCTCCACGTTAAACTTTGAACCACTTTGAGAAGCTTGCGCAAAACGTGAAAAGATGTAGTCAACATCTGCCACCAGGTGCCTGTAAGGTATTACTAAGCAGAACAGGTCACTATCCTCGCTATTTGGCTCAAGGCCAAACGCCAACTTTACTTGGGTTTCCTGGTCATCATTGCTCTGGAAGAGCATATGGGATGATACATCGAACTACGTTGCGAAGTCTTTGTTGGAAACCCTCCGAATACACTACTCGGGGATCAATCCTGATGTTGTAACGACTTCTAGAAAGTGTGGGGGTATTACACACATTTTGCATTAAGGTAAGCGATACACCGTTGCATGAAGGATAACTCATTCGTTCTGTATGGATTGCGGTCGCATTCGAAGGGGCTTGGAATGTTGCGGATGACGTGTAAGGTTGGAGGTTTTTAGGACATCGTTCATCTGGTTCTTCCGATAATGAGTTTGTCGACGATGAATCCTGGTCCTCAGAGCTGAACGTGACGTTGAGCATTGTTCGTTTAGCTTCCATACCGAACGTAGCCGGAGAGTGGTCTTCACCAGACCTAGATCTTTCAAAGCCAGCAGAGGTGTAGGGGTCTTCGCTGGTTACTTGAGGGATTACTCCAATAGTAGAGCCGAAGGGTCCCTGGTTATTCTTTCGATCCCACTTTCCGTCACTCGGGCATGTTGGTGGCAATGCATTTCGAGATCTTTTAAAGGGTTCGTCATACGCTACCTTGGAAAAGAAGAGAAAATTAATGAATATGAGTTTCTGAAAAAATGCCATACCATAGTTAGATTCTCTAGAAAAATCAAGTTCACAAGGCTATCAACATGTATTATAAGTAGCTCCACAAGGTTTGGCAAATCTATGTTTATGTTTAGTAAAGTTATTAATGACAGTAGACACATTAATGACAAAAATGCGTCATTTCAAATTCTGTACATGATCATATACTATATATATATATATATATATATATATATATATTATATATCAGGGCTGTGCCGGTCTGTCACTTTCGGGTCGGGTCCGGGTCCGGGTCTGGGTAATTTTTCTAATTTACTTTCGGGTCTTGGTCTGGGTCCGGATCAGACCCGAAAGTTCACTTTCAGGTCCTGTCGGGTCTTTCAGTATGTGACCCGGGTCTGGGTCGGTTCCATTATTAAAAATGTAATAATTATAATCTGGCATAAGATAGGTAATAAGACTGCTATCGTAGCTACATTAACATGTTTTCTGAAAAATAGTAAAACATTGTATGGCTATACGGTAGTAGCCGATTTTGGAAATGTTTGAAAGTAGGTATATTAATTATATTAATATTTAATAGTAACTAGGTATAGTTACAGTATACATGCATTGCTGAAGGGCAAAGTACGATGTATGATTGCTCTCTTCAGCCGCCTTATTCTAAATTTTAATTAATTTTGTGAAAACAAATTCTATATTTTTTGAGTGAACTCAAATGGAAATTATTATCTTCTTCCATTAAAATTAAATACTTTGTTTATCTTAAAAAACAAAAATAAAACCGATAATATGAAATAATTAAAGTAATTTGGTAGTAATGCTGTCTTTTTATTTTGAGGGCAACATATTCTGTGAACTCCTTTAAAACAGATATTGATATAGCGGCATAGCCTATACTTATTTCTCCTAGAATCTAGATTGAAAGTTGTGGCAAGACAGGAAAGTGAGTTCTGAATTTTTAACTGATTTTTTTTATTTTGAATATACACAGTATATATAATATATATGCGCTTCTTAACTGAAATATTTTTATTAGGACTATTCTCACTATTTTATTTGAGAATACTTTATTCCCCAACACCGTTCGATCGCAAACACAATACTGCGTCTAATAATGATTGCGAAAGAGAATTTTTTTGCGGGTTCAGAATGAAGCTTAGAGCGAAGAACAATCTTTCAACGCTAACTTGTGTGCACGGAGTAGACAATGCTACCAAGGCTGCCTGTTTTAATTCTCCTCCCATTTCCATCCACCATTTCATGGAATCTTGATGGATAAGTTTCCCAGCTGAATCTCTCTTTTTCGCGAGGCGAGGACATTTTTCAAACTGTATCACACCTGCATCAAACTTCGCACTCAGTGACACAGTTTGAATTCGTCCTTCCTTCTGGAGAAGTCTTTCCTTTTGTCGCAATTCTTTTTCAACTCACAACTCTCAAACAAACAAGAAAATATATTAGGATTAGGCTATTCTTCCGTCACCGTTAACTCTCCACTTTCAGTGAGTCATTTGGAGGGTGGAGTGATAATTGAATATATTGTTGTCAAATCTAAAGGCGCACACATAAATTTGGTAAACTAAAAACCCGGCTGTACGGGTCCTTCACTTTCGGGTCGGGTCTGGGTCTGGGTCAGTTTTAAAATTCACTTTCAGGTCCGGGTCCGGGTCCGGGTCTTTTTTCTAATTTACTATCGGGTCCGGGTCTTATCTCACTTTCGGGTTAAACCCGGGTCTGGGTCCGGGTCCGGGTCCGGGTCCGACCTGCTAGCCCTGAGATATATATAAAATTTTTTTTCTAAATATATTGTGAGTTCAAAACACTCTGAGTAGTTAAGGAATTTTTTATCAGGAAGCATCAAAACTTCTTCAAAAGTTGAGGAATATTAGAAACTCTATGGAATTAAACAAAGGTATTAAGCATAGCACCGTGCTGCTGAAGTATTTACGTGTAGAGTCGATGAAGCCATAATAGGCGGAAAGAATTACATTCATGCGTGTAAGTATTTAAAAATACTCTCTCTCTGGTGGAAGGTGGGGCCAAGGGTGAATGCCCGCAAAAGTCCCCTACCCCCACCCTTAGAAGAAGAAAGCTAAAATCGAATTCCAAGGTTTTAGAGATGCATAAACCCTCTCCGCTTGAAAGATGGGAGGTCGTAGATAGGGGGAGAGATGGACTGAGGAAGATTGTTCCAGAGTTCACCGATTGAGTAGATGAAAGATTGAAAATACCGATTAGCTATTGTGATAGGGAGTTGGACAGAAAAGGAATGAGAAAGTGTCGAAAGTCTGGGGCTGCGTGCTCTCCTTAAAGTAGTGGACATGCAGTTAGAAAGTTCAGAAGAACAGTGGCCGTTATAATAGCGCTAGCAAACAAAAAGTAAGCCAGCACTGCGTGGAAGAGAGAGGGGTTTGAAGACAGTGAGTAAGAGGCGGGGAATTGATGAGACGAAAGCCTTTGATTCCCCACGTCAAGAACGGCTGTGGGGGTTGAACTACCCAATACATGAGAAGCATACTCCATATAGGGGCGGACAAGACTTGTACAGAGACAGCAACTGAGCGGGATAAAGAAACTGTGTAGGCAGTACACTACGCCTAACCTCTTAGAAGCTGTTTTGGAAAGAGAGTATATGTGATCTTTACAGGAAAGATCACGAGAAAAGGAAGGATTGAGTTGTATATTGTTGACGGTAAGGGTATATTCGTGTGGAAGAGTGTGACGAGTAGAAAGATGGAGGAACTGAGTTTTGAGGCATTAAAAGTCACAAGGTTTTCTCTGCCCCAATCAGAAATAACAGAAAGATCAGAGGTAAGGTGTTTCATAGCCGTCCTACACGAATAATGGTGTGACTGTTCAGAGGGACGCTCTGGGAAGCGAGTGGAGAAGTTAAGTGTGGAATCACCTGCATAGGAGTGAATAGGAGAGGAAGGGCGAGTTAAAAGATCATTAATAAATAAAAGGAAAAGATTGGGTGACAGAACAGAGTCCCTGAGGAACGCTACTGTTGATAGCTTTAAGAGAAGAACAGAGGCCATCTACAACTGTAGCTATAGATCGCCCAGAAGGAAATTAGAGATGAAGCACAGGTAGAAGGATAAAAGCTGAAGGAGGGCATTCTGGATATTAAAAATTTGTACCAGACTCTATCAAAAGTTTTCGAGATGTCTAGCGCAATAGCAAGCGTTTCACCGAAATCTTGAAAGGAGCATGACCAAGAGTCAGAGAGATAGGCAAAAAGATCGTCAGTAGAAGTACCCTTGGGGAGCCCATACAGACGATCTGAAACAATATTGTGAAAAAAAGAGGTGTTTAAGATTTTTCCTATTAAGGATAGATTCAAAAATTTTAGAAAGGCAAGAAATCAGAACAGTTTGACTATTGTTGAAGGGTTGAGAGCGGTTACCCTTCCTTGGGACAGGCTGAATGAAAGCAAACTTCCAGCAGTAAGGAAAGGTATCAGATGAGAGACGAAGACGTAAGAGTTTGCCTCGGCAGGATGTTAGCACTGAGCACAGTTCTTAAGAATAACAGGAGGAACACTATCAGGACCGTACACCATCCTAGAGCTGACTCCAGACAGGCCAGAAAGAATATTTCTGAAAGCGATTGAAATTTCAGACATAATAAAGTCAGAGGGAGGAGGAGATAGGGGAACAGCGCCGGAATCATCTAAGGTTGAGGTGGAAGCGAAAGTTTGAGCAAAGAACTCAGCTTTATCAGGTGAAGAGCTAGCAGCTGAGCCGTCGGAGTGGAAGAGAGGAGGGAAAGAAGAGGAAGTAAAGTTGTTGAAGAGATTCTTAGCTAGATGCCTGAAAGAGTGCGAAGAATTAGAAATGGATAGGTTTACACGTTTTTGACGGATAAAGGAATTTTACACGAGTCAAAAAATGGATTTTGCATGATTTCGGGTAGAAACAAAAGCTGAGTGAGTGTCAGGAGTTGGCTAGCGACGGTACCTTCTGAAAGCCTCCTCTCTGTTGCGGATAGTATTAGAACAAGTAAAGTTAAACCAAGGTTTTTTGCATTATTAGTCGGAATAGAATATGGAATGTACACCTCTATACCCGAGAGAATCACCGTGATGCTCTTAGTACACTCGGAAGGGCCCCAGCAACGGAAGCAGTAATCGTTCCATGAGAAATCACAAGTGTACTGCCTAAACGCCTCCCAATCACCGACGCCAAAGTACCAAAGGCACCTCCTCTTGGGAGGATCCAAAGACCGGTTTGAGCGATAGAAGAGGAAACGGATATAAGATTGTAGTCGGAGGAGTCCAACGGAGAAAAAAGTTTCACAGAGTAAGAAGAGGGCTGAGAGGTAAGAAATAAATCTAAAATGTTGGGCCCATCTCCAAGGCGATCGGGCTAGAAGTAAGATGCTGTACAATCTGCTCTAGGTCATTCGAAAAAGCCAAAGGTGTTGGTGAACAGTGAAATCTCCTAAAATGAAAATTTCAGCAATGGAGAGCTAAATAGAATGTATTCCATTTTGGAAGTAGTCAAAGAATTTTAGATTGTCAGGAGAATTAGGAGTAAGTGAAACAGCGCAGGTGTATTTAGTTTGAGATTGGCATGTAAGCCGAAGCCAGAGGGTATAGAATTCGGGAGATCCGAGTTCGGGAATACGAAAACAAGTTAGGTCATTGCGTATATATACGCAACAGCCACCTTTGGAGTGAAACTGAGTATAGAGAAAGTAAAAGGGTAGAGAAAAGACGATGAAATTTGGAGGAGGAAAAGTGGTGTTCAGCAGATTGAAATTTGAGAAAAGTCCACGAATGTTACAGAAGTTTATGAAAAGTGAATCAGGCGGAGGTCCAGAACATCTCGAATGGGAGGTAGCAGATCCACTACACTGTAGTGAGGAATATGGAGAGAAGTGTGAGTTTGAGATCATGCTGCACTGCTCACAGGGTAGATGAGACACGGAAAAAAGATCAGCTAAGGAAGGTAGTGACAGGTGAAACGGGATTTCTAGCACTCTCGATCTTCTGTCTAACGCCCCCCCCCCCCGCCGTCCTCCGGCTTGCTTCCCTGGTCGAATGGTGTCTACAATCTCCATCATGTTAAGATGAATGGGTAAGGGTCCAATCCTGATTAAACTGCTGAATGTCAGACGGATTAGTAAAGGCAGTGTTGTTACATGCGCATTAGTGTGTCTCAAATATACGAATGGAGGATTTCGGCTCGGGGCGACACTTGCCCGTATTACACCTTTATAAAGGATTGTTATCACAAAATTTGACAGCTGTAGGAGGATTTGTAGGGGTCACTCAAGTTCGCCACTTCTGTTTCACTTATACAAGATTTTCTTCTCTTTCGCAGGTGATGGTTACTAGAGCAGGAAACCAGTTGTGGTTGCTGGACAAGGCCCCAATTGCAGCGATTGTTCGTCCACGACTTCCATCGAAGGAGCAATGCCTGCTCCTTTACTTCCACCACCACCAAGACCAAGAGGGAAGGAAGACCAAATCGGAGAGCATTCGCCTGGTGGTGGAAACCATCTGGCCCATCTGGGAGAAGGCCAACATACCAACTACCACCAAGAAGTACGCAGGGGAGAAGCTGGCTAAGTTGATCGATACCTACGACGCACTCAAGAAGAACAGGACAAAGCCGCAAGAGGGTTACCGGCACAAGGAGGGGATGTTCAATTCGGATTTGGAAGACGTGTTTGACGTGGCTCACTCCTCCGCGCTATCCTCCTCCAAGGTCCCTCAGGAGGACAAGGATTTTCTCACCTCGCAGAGGGAAGACAGGATGTCGTCAAGTCTTGCGGGGGTGGACCAGAAGACAGCGAAGAAGAAAGCTGTGAAGCGGAAGAGGGATCTTGCAGCCACGGCTAGGAAGAGTAAATGGGATGCTGGGGTGAAACAGCTCATGGAGGTAGCGATCTTGGAGGTGGATGGTAGCAGCACTGAAATGAACACGGAAGACGAGGATGATGACGACGAGACGTACCAAGCGCCCAGCACCAGCAAGGCCCAGACTCAAAAGAAAAGGCGAATGAATGCCCTCACGGACCCGAATCTCATCGCTGCTTGGGATCGCGCTAACATGTCCGTGAGACAAGCAACGTCGTCCTTTGCAGCAGCAGCTCAGAGTTTGGGTCATGACCTGGATGACCTGGTAATCTCGCCAGCAACTGTTCATCGAGCACGGAACAAGATCCGAAAGGAGATGGGAGAAGAGTTGACCCAAAACTTCGAAGGGAAACTGTTGGAAGATATCGCCAAGGAGAAGGAGGAGGTTGACCGGATTGCTGTTGTGGTGACGGGCGATGGAGTCGAGGAGCTTCTTGGTGTACCCGTTGCGGTGGACGGCACTGGAAAAGAACAGGCTGCAGCCGTACTCCAGGAAGTCCAGGCTTTTGGCATTTCGGAGCAAATCATTGGACTGGGATTCGACACCACAGCTGTGAACGCTGGGATGATCCAAGGTGCTTGCGTTCGCATTGAGCAGGAGTTTGGCCGTCCCATGTTGTGGTTGGCTTGCCGTCACCACGTCTTGGAGATCTTAATCAAGGATGTCTTCGTGCGATGTCTGGGGCCGTCCTCTTCCCCTGACATTCTCCTCTTCAAAAGATTTCAACAGCGGTGGGCCTCCATTGACAAAGGGTCATTCTTGTCCATCGGTGACGAAAGCAATCCCACAACAACTGACAACTGGGCAAATCAAGCATCTTCCAGGAAGAAATACCTGCAGCAGACGCTTTCCCACGGCACACATCCCCGAGAAGACTACCGTGAACTCCTCATCCTTTCCTACCGCTTCCTTGGCGGTCAGGTCCAGGGGGATTTCGTCAGCCTGGGGCCTATCACCACGCCAGATGGATGGCCAAAGCCATCTATGCCCTCAAGATTTTCATGTTCCATCACCAACTGGACCTGACAGCCAGGGAAGAAGGAGGACTTCGGCGGCTGTGTTTGTTCATCTCCCTCACGTACGTGAAGCAGTGGAATGAGGCAATGGTCTCGAATCGAGCTCCAATGAACGACCTAGAGTTCCTTCGCCTGCTCGAGGCCTACCCTGACAAGGAAGTCAGCCACACGGCATCCATGGCCTTGAAAAGGCACCTGTGGTACCTCTCAGAGGATCTCGAGGGGCTTGGTTTCTTTGACGACCGCATTCCAAAGGACACGAAGCTAAAGATGGTCCAACGACTTCAATCCCCCGCCACGAAGAAAGGACTCAAGCGGATCGATCCGAAGAACTTCAATCCACAGCAATCCATCGAGCTCTTCGTCACCCGGAGAACAAAAGAAGTCTTCTTCCGCGCGATCCTTCCAGAATCTGAGTCTCCCACCTTCCTCATGAAAGATCCAGAGGATTGGATCAATGACCAGGATTGGATCACGGGGCAAAAGAGGGTGAAAGCCCTGAAGTTGGTCAATGACGCCGCCAAGCGTGGTATCGCTTTGATGAAAAGATTCAATTCCACCATCACACGTGATGAGAAGCAGAAACAATTCGTCCTCAAGGTGGTTCGGGCTCACCAGAAGTTGATCCCCGTCAAGACGAAGGAGAGCTTGAAGAGTAAAATCAAGTAGTGTAGGACAGATTGATGTGAAAACAATCCATTTATACGCGCTTATTTCAATTAATGAAAGGTGCATTTCGTTTATTTTCATTTTTGTTCAGAAATAAAGAGAATAAGAGAATGATAGAAATTTCTTTTTTTTCCTAAATAGCTACAAGAAAATGTTAAACTTGAGTGACCACTAAATACTGTTCGATTCCCATCATTTTTCGATTTTTAGAACCTCTATGCCTATTGAAATCGGGGCAGCATTCGCGAGCAAGAGAAAATCGAAAAAGAAAAAATTCAATGTATTAATGAGACACCCTACTACTGTAGTATACCGTACGTCCCCCTAATTTATCGTAGTGTAGTTTACGTTTCCTGACATTACCATTGATAGTTTACGTTCCCGACATTAACATAGTGCAGTTGTGTTCCCCGATATTAACCTATTGTAGTTTACGTTCCTCTATATTATCCTAGAGTATTTTACGTTTCTATACATTATCGTAGTGTAGTTTACGTTCCCCTACATTATCGAATGTAGTTTACGTAACCGACATTATCCTAGGGTAATTTACGTTCCTCTACATTATCCTAGTGTAGTTTACGTTAACCTTCATTACCCTGGTGTAGTTTATGTTCCCCTACATTATCCTTGTGTAGTTTACGTTCCCCTACTTTGCACTTATTTAGTTTACATTTTTCTAGTCTACAGTAGTTTACGTATCCCTACATTATGCTAGTGTAATTTACGTACACCTAAATTACCCTAGAGAAGTATACTTACCCATACATTATCCTAGTGTAGTTTACTTTCTCACATATTATCGTTGTGTAGTTCTCCTTCCCCTATATTATCCTAGTGTAATTTATGTTCACCTACATTATCCTAGTGTAGTGTACGTTCCCCTACATAATAAAAATGTAGTTTACGTTCCCCTACATTAAACTTGTGTAATTTACGTTCCTTACCTTATCTTAGGATATTAGGGGAACGTAAATTAACAGAATGTAATGGATCGTAAACTATACTAGAATAATGTAGGGTAACGTAAACTACACTAGATTAATGTGGGGGAACGTGAACTACACTAGGATACTAGGATAATGTAGGAGAACATAAACTACACCAGGTTAATGTAGGGTAACGTAAAATACAGTAGGATAATGTAGAGGAAACTAAACTACACTAGGATAATGTCGGTTACGTAAACTATATTAGATAATGTAGGGAAACGTAAACTACACTACGATAATGTATAGGAACGTAAATTACACTAGGATAATGTTGGGGATCGTAAACTACAATAGGTTAATGTCGGGGAACATAACTACACTATGTTAATGTCGGGGAACGTAAACTAACTAGGATAATGTCAGGAAACGTAAACTACACTTGGATAATTTAAGGGAACGTGAACTGCAGTAGGATAAAGTAGGGGAAAATAAATTACAGTAGGATAATGTAGGGGAAAGAAAACTACAGTAGGATAATGTAGGGGAACGTAAACTACAGAAGGATAATGTAGTGGAAAGTAAACTGCACTAGGTTAATGTGGGGGAACGTGAACTACACTAGGATAATGTAGGGGAATGTAAACTCACAAAGATAAGGTCGGGAAAAGTAAACTACAATAGGTTAATGTCTAGGAACGTAAATTACACTAGAATAATGTCGGGAAGGTGAACTACACACGGATAATGTTGGGAACGTAAACTACACTAGGATAATGTAGGGGAACGTAAACTACACCAAGATAATGTAGGGAACGTAAACTACACTAGGATAATGTATGGGAACGTAAACTACACCAGCATAGTGCAGGGGAAAGTAAACTACACTAGGATAACGTAGGGTAACGTAAACTAAACTAGTATAATGTAGGGGAAAGTAAAATGCACTAGGATAACGTAGGTGAAACTAAATTACACTAGGATAACGAAGGGGAACGTAAACTACACTAGGATAATGTAGGGGAACGTAAAGTACACCAGGATAATGTAGGTGAACGTAAACTACATAAGATAATGTAGGGGTACATAAACTACACTCGACTAACGTAGGGGTACGTAAAGTATATTAATATAATGTAGGAGAAAGTAAACTGCACTAGAATAGTGTAGGTTAAAGTAAATTACACTAGGTTAATGAAGGGGAACGTAAACTACACTAGGATAATGTAGGAAAACGTAAACTACACCAGGATATTGAAGAGGAAGGTAAACTACACTAGGATAATGTAAGGGAACGTAAACAACACAAGAATAATTTAGAGGAAAGAAAACTGCACGAGGTTAATTTCGGGTTAGGTTAGTTTATGTTCCCCTACATTATCCTTCTGTAGTTTACGTTCCCCATCATTATCCTAGTGTAGATTACGTTACTTTACATTATCCTAGTGCAGTTTATTTTCCCTACATTATTGAGATGTATTTTACGTTCCCATTCATTATCCAATCTTTGCATAGTTTACCGACCCCTACATTATCCTATTGTAGGTAACATTCCTCTATATTAGACTAGTGTAGTTTACGTTCGACTGCATTATCCTAGTGTAGTTTACGTTCCCCTACATTATAGTAGTGCAGTTAACGTTCCCCTACATTATCCAATATGGTTTACGTACCCCGACATTAAACTATTGTAGTTTGTTTCCCCAACATTATCCTAGTGTAGTTTATGTTCACCAACATTATCCTAGTGTAGTTTACTTTCCCTACATTATAGTAGTGTATTTTACGTTCCCCGACATTAACCTAGAGTAATTTACGTTCCCCTATATTATTCAAGTGTAGTTTACTTACCTCTATATTATCTTCATGTAGTTTACGTTCCACTGTATTATCCTAATGTATTTTACATTAAACTAGTGTGGTTTACGTTTCCAAATATTATCGTAATGTATTTTACGTTCCCCTACATTATCCTAATGTCATTTGCGTACCCCTACATTATCCTATTGTAGGAAACGTTACCCTATATTATCCTAGTGTAGTTTACGTTCCCGTACAATATCAAAGTGTAGTTTACGTTCCATTACTTTATCCTATTGTAGATTACGTTCCCGAACATTAAGCTAGTGTAGTTTACTTTCTCCTACATTATCATATTGTAATTTACGGTCCCCTACGTTATTCAATGTACTCTACTTACCCCACATTATCATAGTGTAGTTTAAGCTCCCCTACATTATCCTATTGTAGTTTACGTTCCCCTACATTATCCTAGTGTAGATTACTTTGTCCGACATTGCCTAATATATTTTATGTTCCCCTATATTATCCTAGTGTAGATTACTTTCCCCTATATTATCCTAATGTAGGTAACGTTCCCCTACATTATTTTAGTGTAGTTTACGTTCCCCGACCTTAACCTATTGTAGTTTACGTTCCCCGACATTATCCTAGTGTAGTATACGTTCCAGTACATTACACTATTCTAATTTACGTTCCAGTACATTAAACTATTCTAATTTACGTTCCCTTACATTAACCTATTGTAGTTTAATTTCCCCTACTTTATCCTAGTGTAGTTTACGTTCCCCTACAATATTCTATTTTATTTTACGTTCCCCTACATTAACCTAGTGTAGTTTACATTCCCCGACATTAACCTACTGCAGTTTAAGTACCCCGAAATTAACCTAGTGCAGTTTACTTTCCCCTAAATTAATCTAGTGTTGCTTACGTTCTCCTACATTATCCTAGTGTAGTTTACCTTCCCCTTCAATATCCTAGTGTAGTTTACGTTCTTTTACATTATCCTAGTGCAGTTTACTATCCCCTACATTATCATTGTAGAGTTTACGTTCCCCTACATTATCCTAGTGTAGTTTACGTTCCCCTTCATTATGCTAGTGTAATTTACTTTCCCATACATTATCGTAGTGCAGTTTACTTTCCCGTACATTATCGTAATGTACTTTACGTACCCCTACGTTAATCTAGTGTAGTTTACGTACCCCTACATTATCCTATGTATTTTACGTTCCCCAACATCATTCTAGTATAGTTTACGTTCCCCTACACTATCCTGGTTTAGTTTACGTTCCACTAGATTATCCTAGTGTAGTTTACGTTCCCCTACATTAACCTGGTGTAGTTTACGTTCCCCTATATTAACCTAGTGTAGTTTACGTTCCCCAACATTAGCCGTGTGTAGTTTTCCTTCCCTGACATTATTCTAGTGTAGTTTATGTTCCCCGACGTTAACCTATTGTAGTTTACGTTCTTTGACCTTATCTTAGTGTAGTTTACGTTCCCCTACATTATGCTATTGTAGTTTACGTTCCCCTACATTATCCTACTGTAGTTTTCTTTCCCCTACATTACCCTAGCGTAATTTACTTTCCCCTACATTATCCTACTGTAGTTTACGTTCCCATAAATTATCCAAGTGTAGTTTACGTTTCCTGACATTACCCTATTTAGTTTACGTTCACCGACATTAAGATAGTGTAGTTATGTTCCCCGACATTAATTTATGGTAGTTTACGTTCGCCTAAATTATCCTAGTGTATTTTACTTTCCTATACATTATCGTAGTGTAGTTTACGTTTCCCTACATTATCCAATGTAGTTTACGTAACCGACATTAACCTAGTGTAATTTACGTCCCTATACCTTATCCTAGTGTAGTTTACGTTACCCTACATTATCCTGGTGTAGTTTATGTTCCCGTACTTTATCCTAGTGTAGTTTACGTACCCCTAAATTATGCTAGTGTAACTTATGTACCCCTACATTAGCCTAGAGAAGTATAATTACTCATACATTATCCTAGTGTAGTTTACGTTCTCATACATTATCCTAGTGCAGTTCTCCTTCCCCTATATTATCCTAGTGTAATTTACGTTCCACTACCTTATCTTAGCATAGTAGGGGGACGTAAACTAAATTGGATAATGTAATGGATCGTAAACTATACTTGGCAATGTCGGGGAACGTATACTACACTAGGATAATGTTGGTGAACGTAAACTACACTAGATTAATGTAGGGGAACGTAAAGTACACTAGGGTAGTGTAGGGGAACGTAAACAACACTAGTTTAATATCGGGGAACGTAAACTACACTAGGATAATGTAGCGGAACGTAAACTACACTAGGATAATGTAGGGGAAAGAAAAGTACAGTAGTATTGTGAAGGGGAACGTAAACTACACTAGGATAATGTAGGGGAACGTAAACTACACTAGGATAATGTAGGGGAAAGAAAAGTACAGTAGCATTGTGAAGGGGAACGTAAACTACACTAGGATAATATAGTGGAACGTAAACTACACTAGGATAATGTAGGGGAATTAAACTACACTTGGTTAATTTCGGGTAAAGTGATATACAATAGGATAATGTTCGGGAGCGTAAACTACACTAGGAAATGTCGGTTACGTAAACTACATTGGATAATGGAGGTGAACGTAAACTACACTATTATAATGTAGGGGAACGTAAACAACACTACCATAAAGTAGTTGAACGTAAACTACAATAGGATAAAGTATTGGAACGTAAACTACACTAGGATATTTTACGGGAACGTAAACTACACTTGGATAATGTTGGGGAACGTTACCTACAATAAGAGAATGTAGGGGTACGGATACTACGCCTAGATAATGTAGGGGAATGTAAACTACACTAGGATAATGTAGGGGACCGTAAATTACACTATTATAAAATATGGGAACGTAATCTACATTAGGATAATGTAGGGGAAAGCAAACTTCACTAGGATTATGTCGGGGTACGTAAACTACATTGGATACTGTAGGGGAACGAAACTACACTACGATAATGTAGGGGAACGTAAACTACAGTAGGTTAATGCAGTGAAACGTAAACTACACACTATATTATAGGGGAATGTTACCTACAATAGGTTAAACTAGGGGTAGGTAAATTATGCTAAGATAAGGTAGGTGAACTTAAACTACACTATGATAATGTCGGGGAACGTAAACTACAAACGTTTATTGTAGGGGAACGTAAACTACACTAGGAAAATGTACCGGAACGTAGACTACACTAGGTTGAAGTAGGGGAACATAAACTGCATTACGATAATGTAGGGGAACGTAAACTACACTAGGATAATATAGGGAAACGAAAACTACACTAGGATAATGATGAGGAACGTAAACTACACGAAAATAATGTAGGGGCACCTAGACTACTCTAGGATTAGGAAGTGGAATATAAACTACACTTGGATAATATAGGGAAATTAACTACTCTAGGATAATGTCGGGGTACGTAAACTACATTGGATAATGTAGGGGAACGTAAACTATACTACGATAATAGTAAACTCCTCTAGGAGAAGGCAGCAGAACGTAAACTACAGTAGGATAATTTAGGGGAACGTTAACTACACTAGGTTAAAGTAGGGGAACGAAAACTACTCTAGGATAATGAAGGCGAACGTAAACTACACGAGGAAATGTAGGGGAACGTAGACTACTCTAGGATAATATAGGGGAATGTGAACTACACTATTATAATATATTGGTAATTAAGCATCTTTAGGAAAATGTAGGGGTACGTAAACTACATAAAGATAATGTAGGGAAAAGTAAACTACACTAGGATAATGTAGGGGAAAGTAACCTACACTAGGATAATGTATGGCAAAGTAAACTGCACTACGATAATGGAAAGGAACGTAAATTACACTAGGTTAATGAAAGGGAACGTAAACTACAATAGGATAAAGTAGGGGAAAGTAAACTACACTAGGATAATGTAGGGGAAAGTAAACTGCACTAGGTTAATGTTGGGGAACGTAAACTACACTACGATAATGTCGCGGTACGTAAACTACATTGGATAATGTGGGGGAACGTAAACTACAATAGAATAAAGTAATTGAACGTAAACTACAATAGAATAAAGTAATTGAACGTTAATTACACAAGGATATTGTACGGGAACGTAAACTACAATAGAATAATTTAGGGGAACGTTATCTACAATAGTTTATTGTAGGAGTACGCAAACTACGCTAAGATAATATAGGGGAACGTAAACTACACTAGGATAATATATGGAAACGTAAACTACATTATGGTAATGTTTAGGAACGTAAACCACAGTAGTTTAATGTAGTGGAACGTAAAGTACATGAGGATAATGTAGGGGTAAGTAAACTACACTAGGATAATGTTGGGGTATGTAAACTATAATAGAATAATGTAGGGGAACGTAAACAACAATAGTATAATGTATGGGAATGTAAACTTCACTAGGAAAATGTAGAGGAAACTAAACTGCACTAGGAAAATGTAAAGGAACGTAAACTAACTACTATATTGAAGGGGAACGTAAACTAAACTAGTATAATGTAGGGGAAAAGAAACTAGACAAGGATATGTAGGAGAAAGTAACCTGCACAAGGTTAATTTTGGGGAACGTAAACTACACTAGGATAATGTAGGGGAACGTAAAATACACTAGGATAATTTAGGGTTCTGTAAATTACAATAGGATAATGTAGGGGAACGAAAACTTAACTAGTATAGTGAAGGGGAACGTAAACTACACTAGGATAATATAGGGAAACGGAAACTACAACAGTATAATGTAAGGAACGTGTACTACACTAGTATAAATTAGGCGAACGTAAACTACAATAGGATAATGTAGTGGAACGTAAACTACACTAGGTTAATGTACGGGAACGTAAACTACACTTGCTTAATATCAAGAAACGTAAACTACAATAGGTTAATGTCGGGGAACGTAATACACACTAGGATAATGTATGGGAGCGTAAACTACACAAGGTTAATCTGGGTTACGTAAACTACATTGGATTATATAGGGGAACGTAAACTACACTAAGTAAATGTAGGGGAACGTAAATTATACTAGGTTAATATAGGGAAACGTAAACTACACAAGGATAATGTAGGAGACCGTAAACTACACTAGGAAAATGTACGACAACGTAATGTACATAGGATAATGTAGGGGTACTTAAACTACACTAGAGTAATGTAGGGGTACGTAAAGTACACTAGGATAATGTAGGAGAAAGTAAACTGCACTAGGATAATGTAGGGGAAAGTAAATTACACTAGGATAATGTAGGAGAACGTAAACTACAATAGGTTAATTTCAGGGAACGTAAACTACAATAGGTTAATTTCGGGGAACGTAAACTACATTAGAATAATGTCGGGGAAGGTAAACTAAACACGGATAAAGTTGGGGAACGTAAATTACACTAGGATATTGAAGGGGAATGTAAACTACACTAGGATAATGTTGGGGAACGTAAAGTACAGAGGATAATGTAGGGGAAAGTATACTACAATAGGATAATGTAAGGGAAATGAAATTACGCTAGGTTAATAAAGGTGAACGTAAACTACACTAGGATAATGTAGGGGAACGTAAACTACACTAGGTTAATGTAATGGAAAGTAAACTGCACAAGAATAATGTAAAGGAACGTAAACTACTCTTGGATATTGAAGGGGAACGTAAACTACAGTAGGATAATGTAGGGGAACGTAGACTACACTAGAATAATTTAGGGGAAAGTAATCTGCACTACGTTAATGTCGGGGAACTTAAACTGCACAAGGTTAATGTCGGGGAAAGTAAACTGCACTAGGATAATGTTGGGGTACGTAAAGTACATTGGATAATCTAGGGGAACGTAAACTACACTAGGATAATGTAGGGGAACGTAAACTACACTAGGATAATGTAGGGGAACATAAACTACAGTAGGATAATGTAGGGGAACGTAAACTACACTAGGATAATGTAGGGGTACGTAAACTACACTCGGCAATGTCGGGGAACGTAAACTACACTAAGTTAATGTCGGGGAACGTAAACTACACTAGGTTAATGTCGGGGAACGTAATCTACACTAGGATAATTTAGGGGAACGTAAACTACACTAGCATAATTTAGGGGAATGTAAACTACACTAGGTTAATGTAGGAGAACGAAAACTACAATAGTATAGTGAAGTGGAACGTAAACTACACTAGGATAATATAGGGGAACCTAAACTACACAAGGATAATGTAGGGAACGTAAACTATACTTAGACAATGTAGTGGAACGTAAACTCCACTAGGATAATGTAGGGGAACGTAAACTACACCAGGTTAATGTAGGGAAACGTAAACTACGATAAGTTAATGTCGGGGAACGTAACGTTCACTATGATAATAGGGTGTGTCGAATTTTTCAACTTTCAAATTCCAAATATGAGGGGTGCTAAAAAGTTGCAGCATGACTTAGGAATTCTAATGATATTTTTGTTAATTTAATATAATTTAGTTTTGCTTGGTAAGAAGCTACATAAAAATAGTGACTTTTTTGGCTTTTTTGTGGAATTATATAATATTTATTATATTAATAATTATATATGCTGTATATACAGTATAATGCACTGCTGTTTTTGCTTATTTCACAGGTTGAAACATATTCATCAGTGTGCTGAAGATTATTTGTCCGTCAGTGCTACCATCCTAACCAGTGGGAATTGACATACAATGGCTTCTAAAAGGAGGACAAGACTGGGGACATTCACACATATGAGCAACCTAATTGGAACTGGTAGAGAGTTGTTGCCCTCTGAACTCCCAACTCTGCGAGACGTTCTGAAATATGGGCTACTGCTAAAAGAACAAAGTGGTGAGGATGTGAGAAAGTACCCAGCAGCCAGTCTTGCAAAGGACATTTACCCTAAAGTGCTTGAAAAGTGGGAACGAGCAAACAGTTCTTTTGTAGCCCCCGTTGTAAATTCACGAGTCACAATCTTAAACAAGATCCAAGAGAGCTGGGAGCAGGCCAAAAACATATCTCTTGGGAGAGGAAAGCTACATGTCAAAGAGGCTATCATTGCAAAACTTGACAAGCTTTTTGACATCCTCAGTTGCAAGTGTAAAATTGTTATCTGCTCTGAATTTGGATACCTTGCAGATGCTGGTTGCAAAAACGAAACTCACATTAACTGTACATACCCTAGGGAGATGAAGATCCCTGTGAAGGAACTTGCTTTCATTAAAGGTCAGAGAGACAAGTCTGGTTCTATTGGACCACATCAGATTGCCTTGCCAGATCAACCTGAGCACAACAGACAAGTCATAAAGCAGAAGCGGCAAGAAGACGAAAGAAGAAGGCTTGCTGAATATAAGCAGACAAGTAAGCAGGATGTTTCAATGCCATCAAATGAAATAATTTTCTCTGATGATGAAAATGAAGAACAAATAGCTGATGCTCAAGATGGAAAGGATGGAAGTTATGAAGTGACATTAGAAATACCAAGCACGTCTTCAACTTCCAATAAAAAGCCAGAGTACAACACATTAGAAATACCTAATGTTGCTATGCAGAGCATCAGATATGGTGTGGCCTGCGTGCCACAGCTGCCATCACCACTGCTGCCTTTATGGATGCTGGCTTGATCACTGAAGAAGAAAAGAGACTTGTAGTTGATCACAATAAAGTCAAGAGGGCCCAAGAAAAAGTTATGAGATCCCTGGATCAGGAATTTGATGATCTTTGTAAGAAGGGTGAAATTGACTGCATCTTCTTTGACGGCCGTCAAGATACAACTAAAGTTATGCTGAAAGCAGACAATTCAGATCGTCAGTTCCCCAGCATCATCAAAGAAGAGCATTGTTCTGTGTGCAGTGAGCCAGGTGGAAGATATCTCTACCACTTCACTCCTGAGAAAGGCTCAACGAGAAAAAAACCTGCTGAAGTTATTGCTGATAATCTTGTAGATTTCATGAAGAAGGGCATTGATAAAAGCCTGCAGGCCATTGGAGGTGATTCTACAAATGTTAACACTGGCTGGGAGGGTGGTTCCATGCATTGAGTAGAGTCAAGCTTTGCCGTAAGCTGATCTGGTTGGTTTGTGCCCTCCACACTGACGAGTTACCCCTGCGACACTTGATCACAGCACTGGATGGGAAGACCTTGTCTAACAACAAGTGGACAGGTAACATTGGCAAGATGCTAGACACTGCAACCGAACTTGAAATTGATCCTTCATTCACCAAACTCTCAATTGGAGAGCCTCTTACTTCACTGAGTGACAATGCCGTAAAGGATCTCTCTACTGATCAAGCGTACGGGTATAGGATCACACAGGCCATAAGGACAGAACTTCCCACAGATCTGGCCCTTCTTGAAATTGGTCCAGTGAGCCATTCAAGGTGGTTGACAACAGCAAACAGGCTTTGTCGCATATGGGTTTCAAAACATGGCCTTAAAGGCAAAATCCTCAACAACTTAAGACTGATAATGGAATACATTGTTGGTGTGTACTACCCCTGTTGGTTCAACATCAAAGTAAAACACTCTTGGGTGGAAGGCCCACGCCACATCTTGTTTCAGCTGCGGCTAGTTAGGCTGCAAAAGAAGGCTGTAGTGGATGATGTTTTGCCAACCATCAAGCGCTCAGCATGGTATGCATTCAGCGAAATGATAATCCAAACACTCTTGTGCTCAGATGACAGTGAGGAGAGGAGAGCTGGTGTCCAAAAGATTGTTGACATGAGGGGTGGAGGTGATGACACACTTGGAAATCTTTCTGTACGTCCCAGGAAGAAACCTTCCATCAACCCCAGTGCTTCTTCCGTGTTGGAGCTGACAGACTGGTCTGACGGGTATTTGAACCTCCTTTGACATGTAAACTGACTACAGCGGAAGTAAAGAAGTTCTTTGACAAGCCTATGCAAGTTCCACAGTGGCCCTGTCATGCTCAGTCAATAGAGAGGTGTGTGAAACAAGTCAAAGAGGCAGGAGGCAGGGTGTATACACATGAGAAACGTGAGGGCTATATCAGAGGCCAAGAAGCAAGTCGGCGGCTGATGTCCAAGAACGAATCAAAGCAAGACTTGATGAAACTTGTTGTTTAAATATTTTTTTTTACTGATGTCATTACTTTCTAATGTTCTTTTATGATTACAAGGATATGTTTTATGATTACTAGGATATGTTTTATGAAGAGAAACTAAAATTTTTATAGCATTACCTGACATTTTGTGAAGCTAAAATTAATAAATGTTGTTTTCCGAGAGCAATTTATGTGCTTTTTAATCAAACGTAGATTTACCAAGCTAAATGTTATTACGTTTTGAGCAATCAAAAAATAATATCAGATTTGAATTCTTCACAACCAAAACATATTTTTAAAACCCCTCAGTGAAGGAATTGGCAAAAATTAATTTTCACCTCCCAAATTGACACACCCTACTATGATAATGTCGGTTACGTAAACTACATTGGATAATGTACGGGAACGTAAAGTACACTAGGTTAATGTATAGGAACGTAAAATACACTAGGATAATGTAGGGGAACGTACTACAATAGGTTAAAATCGGGAACATAACTACACTAGGTTAATGTCGGGGAACGTAAACTAACTAGGGTAATGTCAGGAAACGAAACTACACTAGGATAATTTAAGGGAACGCAAACTACAATAGGATAATGTTGTGGAATATAAACTACACTAGAATAATATAGGGGAGCGTAAACTACACTAAGGTAATTTCAGGTAACGTAAAGTACAAAAGGTTAATGTCATTGAACGTAAACTACACTAGAATAATGTCGTGGAATTTAAACTAAACTTGGATAATGTAGGGTAACGTAAAATACACTAGGATAATGAAATGGAACGTAAACTACACAAGGATAATCTAGGGGAACGTAAACTACACTAGGAAAATGTACGTGAACGCAAAGTACATAGGATAATGTAGGGGTACGGAAACTACACTAGAGTAATGTAGGGGTACGTAAAGTACACTAGGATAATGTAGGATAAAGTAAACCGCTCTAGAATAATGTAGGTGAAAGTAAATTACACTAGAATAACGTAGGGGAACGTAAACTACACTAGGATAATGTAGGGGAAAGTAAACTGCACTTGGATAATGTAGAGAAACGTAAAATACACTAGGATAATGTAGGGGAACATAAACAACACTAAGATAAGGTCGTTGAACGTAAACTACAATAGGGTAATGTCGGTGAACGTAAACTACACTATGATAATGTAGTGGAACGTAAACTACACTAGAATATTGTAGGGGAACGTCAACTACACTAGGTTATTGTAGGGGCACGTAACTAAATTAGGATAATGTAGGGGAACGTAAACTACAATAGTATAATGTAGGGGAACGAAAACTACACTAGGATAATGTCGGGGAACGTAAACTACAATAGTTTAACGTCGTGAAACGTAACCTACATTAGGTTAATGTCGGGGAACGTAATATACACTAGGATAATGTAGGGGACCGTAAACTACAATAGGTTAATGTGAGGTACGTAAAGTACATTGGTTAATGGAGGGGAACGAAAACTACATGAGAATAATGTAGGGGTAAGTAAACTACACTAGGATAATGTAGGGGAACGTAAACTACACTAGGGTAATGTAGGGGAAAGTAAACTTCACTAGGATTATGTCGGGGTACGTAAACTACATTGGATAATGTAGGGGAACGTAAACTACACTACGATAATGAAGGGGAACGTAAACTACACCTGGTTAATGCGGCGAAATGTAAACTATACTAGTATAATATAGGGGAATGTTACCTACAATAAGATAAAGTAGGAGTAGATAAACTATGCTAAGATAAGGCAGGGGAACGTAAACTATACTAGGATAAAGCCGGTGAAAGTAAACTACAAAAGGTTAATGTAGGGGAACGTAAAGTACACTAGGATAATGTAGCGGAAAACGTAGACTACACTAGCTTGATGTAGGGGAACATAAACTGCATTAGGATAATGTAGGGGAATGTAAACTACACTAGGATAATGTAGAGGAACCTACATTATGCAAGGTAGTTTACGTACCTCGACATTAAACTATTGCAGTTTACTTTCCCCCACATTATCCTACTGTAGTTTACGTTCCCCTACATTATCCTAGTGTAGTTTACTTTCCCTACATTTTACTACTGTAGTTTACGTTCCTCGACATTAACCAAGCGCAGTTTACTTTCCCCTACATTATCCTAGTGTAGTTTACGTTACGTTCCCCTACATTATCTTAGTGTAGTTTACTTTCCCCTACATTAACCTAGAGTAGTATACGTTCCCCTACATTATCCTACTGAAGTTTACTTTCCCCTACATTAACCTTGTGTAGTTTACGTTCCTCAACATTATCCTAGTGTAGTAAACGTTCCCCTAGATAACCTAGAGTAATTTACGCTCCCCTACATTATGGAAGTGTAGTTTACTTACCCCTACATTATCCTCATGTAGTTTACGTTCCACAGTATTATCCTAGTGTACTTTACGTACCCATACATTAAACTAGTGTCTTTTACGTTCTCAAACATTATCCTAATGTATTTTACGTTCCCCTCCATTATCGTAATGTAGTTTGCGTACCCCTACATTAACTTATTGTAGGTACCGTTACCCGATATTATTCTATTGTAGTTACCGTTCCCGTACAATATCCAAGTGTAGTTTACGTTCTATTACTTTATCCTAAGGTAGATTACGTTCCCCTACATTAAGCTAGTGTACTTTACTTCCACTACATTATCATAGTGTAGTTTACGGTCCCCTACGTTATCGAATGTACTTTACGTACCCCACATTATCATAGTGTAGTTTACGCTCACCTACATTATCCTATTGTAGTTTACGTTCCCCAACATTATCCTAGTGTAGTTTACGTTCCCCACATTATCTATTATAGTTTACGTTCCCCTACATTATCCTAGTGTAGCTTACTTTCCCCTACATTATCCTAGTTTAGTTTACGTTCCCCTTCATTAAACTAGTGTAGTTTACGTTCCCCTAATTAACCTCGTGTAGTTTACGTTCGAATACATTATCCTAGTGTTGTTTACGTTCCCCTACATTATCCGAGTGTAGTTTACGTTCCCCGACATTATTCTATTGTAGTTTACGTTCCCCGACATTAACCTATTGTAGTTTACGTTCCCCGACATTAACCTATTGTAGTTTACGTTCACCGACATTATCCTAGTGTAGTATACGTTCCACTACACTATACTATTCTAGTTTAATTTCCCCTACATTATCCTATTGTAGTTCAATTTCCCGTACATTATCCTAGTGTAGTTTACGTTCCCCTACAATATCCTAATTTAGGTTACGTACCCCTACATTTTTCAAGTTTACATTAGGTTACTTACGCCTACATTATCGTAGTGTAATTTACGTACCCCTACATTATCCTAGAGAAGTTTACTTACTCCTACATTATCCTAGTGTAGTTCTCCTTCCCGTATATTATCCTAGGGTAGTTCACGTTCCCCTACATTATCCAATGTAGTTTACGTACCAGACAATTATCCTAGTGTAGTTTACGTTCCCCTACATTATCCTAGTGTAGTTTACGTTCCTCTACATTATCGTAATGTATATTACGTTATCCGACATTAACCTAGTATAGTTTACGTTCCCTTACATTATCCTAGTGTAGTTTACTTACCTCTACAATATCGTAGTGTAGCTTACGTTCCTCTACATTAACCTCGTTTTTATTACGTTCCCCGACATTACCTTAGTGTAGTTTATGTTCCCCGACATTAAACTATTGTGGTTTACGTTCCCAAACATTAACCTAATGTAGTTTACGTTCCCCTACATTATCCTAATGTAGTTTGCGTACTCTACATTATCCTATTGTAGGTAACGTTCCCCTATATTATCCTTGTGTAATTTACCTTCCCGTACAATATTCTATTGTAGTTTACGTTCCATTACTTTATCTTATTGTAGATTACGTTCCCCTACATTATCTTATTGTTGTTTACGGTCCCCTACGTTATCCAATGTACTGTACGTACTTTCCCCTACTTTATCCTATTGTAGTTTAATTTACCCTACATTATCCTAGTTTAATTTACGTTCCCCTACAATATCCTATTGTAGTTTACGTTCCCATACATTAACCTAGTGTAGTTTGCGTTCCCCTACATTAACCTAGTGTAGTTTACTTTCCCTGATATTAACCTAGTGCAGTTTGCTTTCCCCTACATTATCCTATTGTAGTTGACGTTCCCCTACATTATCCTAGTGTAGTTTACTTTAACTACATTATCCTTGTGTACTTTACGTACCCCTACATTACTCTATTATAGTTTACGTACCTCTACATTATCCTAGTGTAGTTTACTTGCCCCTACATTATCCTCATGTAGTTTACGTTCCACTACATTACGCTAGTGTATTTTACGTACCCCTACATTAATCAGGTGTTGTTTACGTTCCCCTACATTATCCTAGTGTAGTTTACGTTCCCCTACATTATCTTAGCGTAGTTTGCGTACCCCTACATTAACCTATTGTAGGTAACGTTCCCCTTCATTATCCTAGTGTAGTTTACGTTTCCGCACCATATCCTAGTGTAGTTTACGTTCCATTACTTTATCTTATTGTAGATTACGTTCCCCTACATTAACCTAATGTAGTTTACGTTCCCCTACATTATTGTAATGTAGTTTACGGTCCCCTACATTATCGAATGTACGTTACGTACGTACCCCACAGTATCCTAGTGTAGTTTACGTTCCCCTACATTATCCTAGTGTAGTTTACGTTCCCCTTCATTGCCTAATATAGTTTACGTTCCCCTACTTTATCCTAGTGTAGTTTACGTACCCCTATATTATCCTAGTGTAGGTGACGTTCCCCTACATTATCCTAGTGTAGTTTACGTACCCCTATATTATCCTAGTGTAGGTGACGTTCCCCTACATTATCCTAGTGTAGTTTAATTTCCCCTACGTTATCCTAGTGTAGTTTACGTTCCCCTACAATATCCTATTGTATTTTACGTTCCCCTACATTAACCTAGTGTAGTTTACGTTCCCCGACATTAACCTATTGTAGTTTACGTTCCCCGACATTATCCTACTGTAGTTTACGTTCCCATACATTAACGTAGTGTAGATGACGTTCCCCTACATTATCATAGTGTAGTTTACATACGGCTACATTATCCTAGTGTAGTTTACGTTCCGCTACATTATCCTAGTTTAGATTACGTACCCCTACATTTTTCAAGTGTACCTTGAGCCTTATGACCCTTATGTTGTTTCGTGCGTTGGTCTCTCTTCACACGGAGTTCAAGCTGGTGGCCCCGCCTCTAGGTCTGGCCTGGTGGAGGAGCGAGTTGCTTTCTTTCGCTCTCCACAGTACTTAGCCAGGCACGCTCGGCTCATCTGGTACTGTCCTGAGCCAGGCATCCAGTCTTTTCTTGAAGACTTCAACTTTGACCCCCGTTACGTTTCTGAGGTCCTTAGGAAGCTGCTTGAAAAGTCTTGGCCCCCTGACAACCAAGCTATTTTCCTTCAAGTTTCCTAGTGAGGTTTACTTTGCTCTACATTAGCCTAGTGTAATTTAAGTTCTGCTACATTAATTTAGTGCAGTTTATGTTCCCCTACATTAACCTATTGTAGTCTAGGTTCCGCTACATTATCCTAGTGTAGTTTACGTTCCCCTAAATTATCCTAGTGTAGATTACGTTCATCTACATTATTCTTATGTAGTTTACATTCACCGACATTACGCTAGTGTAGTTTAAGTTCCCCGACATGGCATTGAGTAGTTTACGTTCCCCTACTTTATCCATGTGTAGTTTACTTCCCCCTACTTTATTCTAGTGTAGTTTAGTTCCCGTACATTATCCTATTGTAGTTTCCGTTCCCTTACATTAAGTTACTGTAGGTAACTTTCCCCTACATTATCTTAGTGTAGTTTACGTACCCCTACATTATCCTACTGTAGTTTACATACCCCTACATTATCCTAGTGTAGTTTCCGTTCTCTTACTTTAACCTAGTGTTGTTTACGTTCCTATATATTATCCGAGGGTAGTTTACGTTCCCCGACATCATCCTAGTGTAGGTTACGTTCCCCTACATTATCCTAGTGTAGTTTACGTTCCCCTACATTATATTATTGTTGTTTCCTTTCCGCTACATTATCCTACTGTAGTTTACGTTCCCCTGCATTATCCTAGTGTAGTTTACGTTCCCCTACATTATCATATTTTAGTTTACGTTCCCATACATTGTCCAAGTGCAGTTTACGTTCCGCTAAAATATCCTATTGTAATCTACGTTCCCCTACAATATCCTATTGTATTTTACGTTCCCCTAAATTAACCTAGTGTAGTGTATGTTCCCCTTCATAATCCTAGTGTATTTTACGTTCCCCTACATTATCATATTTTAGTTTACGTTCCCATACATTATCCAAGTGCAGTTTACGTTCCGCTACAATATCCTATTGTAATCTACGTTCCCCTACATTATCCTAGTGTATTTTATGCTCCCCTAAATCAACCTAGTGTAGTGTATGTTCCCCTACATATTCCTAGTGTAGTTTACGTTCCCCTACATTATCCTAGTGTAGTTCACGTTACTCTACTTTATCTTAGTGTACTTTACGTTCCACTTCATTATCCGAGTGTAGTTTACGTTCCCCTACATTAACCTTATGTAGTTTACGTACCCTTACATTTTCTATATTATCCTACTATAATTTACGTACCCCTAGATTTTCCTAGAGATGTTTAATTACACATATATTATCCTACTGTAGTTCACCTTCCCCACTATAATCCTAGTGTAGTTTATATTCCACTACATTACCCTAGTGTAGTCTACGTTCCCCTACACTATCATCGTGTAGTCTATGCTACCCTACATTAACCTAGTGTAATTTACGTTCCCCTACATTATCCTAAAGTAGTTTACCTTCCCCTACATTATCCTAGGGTAGATTACGTTCCCCTACCTTATCTTAGCATAATTTACCTACACCTACATTATCTTATTGTAGGTAACATTCCCCTATATTATACAAGAGTAGTTTACGTTCCAATACATTATCGTAGTGTAGTTTACGTTCCCCTACATTATCATAGTGTAATTTACGTTCCCGTACATTATTCAATGTAGTTTACGTAGCCCGACATTATTTTAGTGTAGTTTACGTTCCCCGACATTAACCTAGTGCAGTTTACTTTCCCCTACATTATCCTTGTGTAGTTGACGTTCCCCTACATTATCCTAGTGTAGTTTACTTTCCCTACATTATACTAGTGTAGTTCACGTTCCCATACACTATTCTAGTTTAGTTTACTTACCCCTACATAATCCTCATGCAGTTTACGTTCACTACATTACGGTAGTGTATTTTACGTACCCCTACATTAATCAGGTGTTGTTTACGTTCCCCTACATTATCCTAGTGTAGCTTACGTTCCCCTACATTATCCTAGCGTAGTTTGCGTAACCCTACATTATCTTATTGTAGGTAACGTTCCCCTTCATTATCCTAGTGTAGTTTATGTTCCAGTACAAAATCCTAGTGTAGTTTACGTTCCATTACTTTATCTTATTGTAGATTACGTTCCTCTACATCAACCTAATGTAGTTTAGGTTCCCCCAAATTATTATATTCTAGTTTACGGTCCCCTAAATTATCCAATGTACGTTACGTACCACACATTACCCTAGCGTAGTTTACACTCCCCTACATTATCCTAGTGTAGTTTAATTTCTCCTACATTAGCCTAGTGTAGTTTACGTTCCCCTACAATATCCTATTGTATTTTACGTTCCACTACATTAACCTAGTATAATTACGTTCCCCAACATTATCCTAGTGTCACTTACGTTCCTCTACATTATCCGAGTGTAGTTTACGTTCCCCGACATTATTGTAGTGTAGTTTACGTTACCCGACGTTAACCTATTGTAGTTTACGTTCCCCGACATTTCCTAGTGTAGTTTACGTTCCCATACATTACCCTAGTGTAGATGACTTTCCCCTACATTATCCTAGTGCAGTTTACGTTCCCCTACCTTATCTTAGCATAGTTTACCTACCCCAACATTAAACTATTGTAGGTAACATTCCCCTTTATTAGATAGTTTAGTTTACGTTCCACTGCATTATCCTAGTGTAGTTTACGTTCCCCTACATTAACGTAGGGTAGTTTACGTTCCCGTACATTATCCAATGTAGTTCACGTACCTCGACATTAAACTATTGCAGTTTACTTTCCCATACATTATCCTAGTGTAGTTTACGTACCCGTAGATTATCCTAGTGTAGTTTACTTTCTCTACATTATAGTAGTGTAGTTTACGTAAAAAGACATTAACCTAGTGCAGTTTACGTAACAAGACATTATCCTAGTATAGTTTACTTTCCCCTACATTATCCTAGTGTAGTTTAAGTTCCCCTACATTATCCGACTGTAGTTTACTTTCCCCTAAATATCCTAGTGCAGTGTATATTCCCCTATATTTTCCTAGTGTAATTTACGTTCCCCTACATTATACTATTGTAGATGACGTTACTCTACTCTATCCTAGTGTAGTTTACGTTCCCCTACATTATCCGAGTGTAGTTTACATTCCCCTACATTATGCTTATGTAGTTTACGTACCCTTACATTTCTATATTATCCTACTGTAATGTACGTAACCCTAGATTTACCTAGAGATGTTTAATTACACATACATTATCCTAGTGTAGTTCACCTTCACCTATATAATCCTAAGGTAGTTTATATTCCACTACATTACCCTAGTGTAGTCTACGTTCCCCTACATTAACCTAGTGTAATTTACGTTCCCCCTACATTATCATAAAGTAGTATACCTTCCTCTACATTATCCTAGTGTAGTTTACGTTCCCCTTCCTTATCTTAGCATAGTTTACCTACATCTACATTATGCTACTGTAGGTAACATTCCCATACGTTATACTAGAGTAGTTTACGTTCCACTACATTATCGTAGTGTACTTTACGTTCCCATACATTATCAAATGTAGTTTACGTAACCGAACATTATCGTAGTGTAGTTTACGTTCACCGACATTAACCTAGTGCCGTTTACTTTCCCCTACATTATATCCTAGTTTAGTTTACGTTCCCTACATTATCCTAGTTTAGTTTACTTACCCCTACATTATCCACATTTAGTTTACGTTCCACAGCATTATCCTTTTGTTCTTTACGTACCCCTACATTATTCTATTATAGTTTACGTACCTCTACATTATCCTAGTGTAGTTTACTTACCCCTACATTATCCTTATATAGTTTACGTTCCACTACATTACACTAGTGTATTTTACGTACCCCTACATTAAACTAGTGTTTTTTACGTTCCCCTACATTATTGTAGTGCAGTTTACGGTCCTCTACATTATCCAGTGTACGTTACGTACCCCACATTATCCTAGTGTAGTTTACGCTCCCCTACATTATCCTAGTGTAGTTTACGTTCCCCTACATTATGCTATTGTAGTTTACGTTCCCCTAAATTATGCTATTGTAGTTTACGTTCCCCGACATTGCCTATTATAGTTTTCGTTCCACGACTTTATCGTATTGTAGTTTACGTTTAACTACTTTATGGAAGTAGAGTTTACGTTCCCCTACATTATCGTATTGTAGTTTACGTTCACCTACTTTATCCAATGTAATTTACGTACCCGATATTTTCCTAGTTTAGTTTAAGCTCCCGTACATTATCCTATTGTATATTACGTTCCCCGACATTAACCTATTGTAGTTTACGTTCCCCGATATTAACCTAGTTTTGTTTACGTTCCCCCTACATTACCTAGTGTAGTTTACTTTCCCTTTCACTATACTACTATAGTTTTCTTTCCCCTACATTATCTTATTGTAGTTTACGTTCCCTAAAATTATCCTAGTGTAGTTTACGTTCCCTATATTATCTTAGTGTAGTTTACGTTCCCCTATATTAACCTAGTGTTCTTTACGTTCCCCTACATTACCATTGTGTAGTTTACGTTCCCTTACATTACTCTCGTGTAGTTTACGTTCCCCAACATTAACCTAGGATAGTTTACGATCCACTACATTATCCTAGTTTAGTTTATTATGAAAAGCTAAGGTAGGGGAACGTAAATTGCACAAGATTAATGTAGGGGAACGTAAACTCTACTTTGATAATATAGGGGAAAGTAAACTACACTTGGATAATGTAGGAGAACATAAATTACACTAGGATAATATAGAGGATGGAGAACTACACTAGGATAATATATGAGAACGTAAACTACACTAGGATAATGTATCGGTAAACATACTTCCAGGGTAATGTAGGGGTACGTAAACTACTGTACATAGAAAAATGAAAACTACATAAGTATAATGTAGGGGAGCGTAAACTACACTAGGATAATGTAGGGGAACATAAACTACACCAGGATAATGTACGGTAACGTAAACTACACTAGGATAATGTATAGGACCGTAAACTACACTAGGATAATGTCAGGTACGTAAACTACATTGGATAATGTAGGGGAACGTAAACTACACTACGATAATGTATAGGAACGTAAAATACACTAAGATAATTTAGGGGAACGTAAACTAGAATAGGTTAATATCGGGGAACATAACTACATTATGTTAATGTCGGGGAACGTAAACTAACTACGGTAATGTCAGAAAACGTAAACTACACTACGATAATTTAGGGGAACGTAAACAACAGTAGGATAATGTAGGGGAAAGTAAATTACACTTGAATAATGTAGGGGAACGAAAATTACAGGGGATAATGTAGGGGAACGTAAACAACCTTAGGATATTGTAGGGTAAAGAAACCGCTTTACGATAATGTGGGGGAACGTAAACTACACTAGGATAATGTAGGGGAACGTAAACTACACTAAGATATGGTCGGGGAACGTAAACTGCTATAGGTTAAGATCGGGGAACGTAAACTACAATAGAATAATGTCGGGGAAGGTAAACTACACACGGATAATGTTGGGGAACGTAAACTACAATAGGATAATATAGGGAACGTAAACTACACAAGGATAATGTAGGGTAACGTAAACTACACAAGGATAATGTAGGGGAAAGTAAACTGCACTAGGATAATGTAAAGGAACGTAATCTACACTAGGATATTGAAGGGGAAGGTAAACTACACTAGCATAATGTAGGGGAACGTAAACTACACAAGGATAATGTTGGGGAAAGTAACCTGCACTAGGATAATGTAAAGGAACGTAATCTACATTAGGATATTGAAGGGGAAGGTAAACTACACTAGGATAATGTAGGGGAACGAAAACAACACAAGATTAATTTAGTGGGAAGTAAATTGCACTAGGTTAATTTCGGGGAACTTAAACTGCAATAGGTTAATGTCGGGGAACGTAAACTACACTAGGATAATGTTGGGGTACGTAAACAACATTCGATAATGTAGAGGAAGGTAAACTACACTAGGGGAACGTAAACTACACTAGGATAATGTTGGGGTACGTAAACAACATTCGATAATGTAGAGGAAGGTAAACTACACTAGGGGAACGTAAATTACACTAGGATAATGTAGGGGAAGGTAATCTACATTAGGATAATTTAGCGAAATGTAAACTACACTTCGATAATGTAGGGGTACGTTAACTACACTAGGATAATGTAGGGGATCGTCAACTACACTAGGTTAATGTATGGGAACGTAAATTACACTAAGATAATGTAAGGGAACGTAAACTACTCTAGGATAATGTAAGATAACGTAAACCACACTAGGTTAATGTAGGGGAACGTAAAATAAAATAGGATATTGTAGGGGAACGTAAACTACACTAGGGTGATGTAGCGGAAATTGAACTACAATAGGATAATGTAGGGGAAATTAAGCTACAATAGTATAATGTAGGGGAACGTAAACTAGAATAGTATAATGTAGTGGAACGTATACTACACTAAGATAATGTCGGGGAACGTAAACTACAATAGGTTAATGTCGGGGAACGTAAACTACAATAGAATAATATGGCGGAACGTAAACTACACTCGGATAATTTAGGGGAACGTAAACAACACTAGGATAATGTATGGGAACGTAAACTACAGGAGGTTAATTAGGGGAACGTAAACTACACTAGATTACTGACGGGGAACGTAAACTAAACTAGGATAATGTAGGGGAAAGTAATCTACATTAGGATAATGTTGGGGAACGTAAACTATAATAGATAATGTCGGGGAACGTAAACAACACTAGGATAATGTAGGGGAACGTAAACTACAATAGGATAATGTAGGTGAGCGTAAACTACACTATGATAATGTGGGGTACGTAAAGGACATTCGATAACGTAGGGGACCGTAATGGATAAAGTAATGGAACGTAAACTACACTTGGATATTGTACGGGAACGTAAACTACAATAGGATAATATAGGGTAACCGTACGTACAATATGTTAATGTATGAGTACGCGAACTACATTAGGATAATGTAGGGGAACGTAAAATACATTAGGGTAATGTTTGAGAACGTAGTTTAATGTATGGGTACGTAAAATACACTAGGATATACTGTGGAACCTAAACTACATGAGGATAATGTAGGGGTAGTAATCTACACATGGATAATATAGGGGAACGTATACTACACTAGGATAATGTTGAGGAACGTAAACTACACAAGATTAATGTAGGGGAAAGTAAACTTCATTAGGATAATGTAGGGGAACGTAAACTACACTAGACTAATGTAGGGGAAAGTAAACTGCACTAGGTTAATGTCGAGGAACGTAAACTACAGTAGTATAATGTAGGGAAAGTGAACTACAATAGGATAATGTAGGGGAACGTAAACTACACTAGGATAATGTAGGGGAAAGTAAACTGCAATAGTTTAATGTCGAGGTACGTAAACTACATTGGATAATGTAGTGGAACGTAAACTACACTACGATAATGTAGGGGAACGTAAACTACACTAGTCTAATATAGAGGAATGTTACCAAGAATAGGATAATGTAGGGGTAGGTAAACTATGCTAAGATAGGATA
This sequence comes from Bathynomus jamesi, assembly GCA_023014485.1. Taxonomy (NCBI): domain Eukaryota; kingdom Metazoa; phylum Arthropoda; class Malacostraca; order Isopoda; family Cirolanidae; genus Bathynomus; species Bathynomus jamesi. The sequence goes on from JAJOZX010009038.1 coordinate 165,150, forward strand.
ATGTAGTGGAACGTAAAATACACAAGTATAAAGTAGGGGAAAGTAAACTGCCCTAGGATAATATAAAGGAACGTAAACTACACTAGGATAATGAAGGAGAACGTAAACTACACTAGAATAATGTAGGTGAACGTAAACAAACCTAATCCGAAATTAACCTAGTGCAGTTTACTTTCCCCTAAATTATTGTCGTGTTGTTTACGTTCTCCTACATTATCCTTGTGTAGTTTACCTTCCCCTTCAATATCCTAGTGTAGTTTACGTTCCTTTACATTATCCTAGTGCACTTTACTTTCCCCTACATTATGCTAGTGCAGTTTACTTTCTCCTACATTATCCTAGTGTACCTTACGTACCCATACTTTACTCTAGTGTAGTTTACGTACCTCTACATTATCCTATGTAGTTTACGTTCCTTTACATTATCCTTGTGCAGTTTACTTTCCCTTACATTACACTTGTGTACTTTACGTTCCCCTACATTATCCTAGTGTAGTTTCCGGTCACCTTCTTTATCCTAGTGTAATTTACTTTCCCCTACATTATCCTCTGTACTTTACGTTCCCCAACATTATCCTAGTGTAGTTTACGTTCCCCTTCAATATCCTAATGTAGTTTACGTTCCCCAACATTATCCGTGTTTAGTTTACGTTCCGCGACATTATTCTAATGTAGTTTACGTTCCCCGAAATTAACCTATTGTAGTTTACGTTCCCCGAAATTAACATATTGTAGTTTACGTTCCCCTACATTATCCTAGTGTAATTTACTTTCCCCTACATTATCCTAGTGCAGTTTACTTTCTCCTACATTATCCTAGTGTACTTTACGTACCCCTTCATTACTCTAGTGTAGTTTACGTACCCCTACATTATCCTATGTACTTTACGTTGACGTATATTTTCCTCGTGTAGTTTACGTTCTCCGAACATTATCCTTGTGTAGTTGACGTTTCCCTACATTAACCTGGTGTAATTTACGTTCACCTACATTTATGTAGTGTAGTTTACGTTCCCCTATATATCCAATGTAGTTTTCGTACCACAGATTATCATTGTGTAGTTTACGCTCCCATACATTATCCTAGTGTATATTACGTTCCCCTACATTAACCTATTGTAGTTTACGTTTCTTGATATTAAGCAAGTGTAGTTTACGTTCCCGTACATTACCCTAGTGTAGTTTACGTTCCACTTCATTATCCTATTGTAGTTTACGTTCGCCTACTTTATACCAGTGTAGTACACGTTCCCTACATTATACTGTTGTAGTTTATGTTTCCCTATATTATCCTAGTGTAGTTTACGTTCCCCTTCAATATACTAGTTTAGTTTTCGTTCCCCTACATTATCCTATTGTAATTTACAGTACCCTAAATTATCCTAGTGTATTTTACGTTCCCCTACATTATCTTAGTGTAGTTTACGTTCCCCAAAATTAACCTTGTGCAGTTTACTTTCTCCTACATTATCCTTGTCTAGTTTCTTTTCGCCTACATTAAACTAGTGTAGTTTACGTTCCCCTTCAATATCGTAGTTAGTTTCGTTCCTTTACATTTTCCTAGTGCAGTTTAGTTTCCTCTACATTTTCCTAGTGAAGTTTACGTTCCCGTACCTTACTCTATTATAGTTTACGTTCCCCAACATTATCCTAGTGTAGTTTACGTACCCCTACATTATCCTATGTAGTTTACGTTCCTTTACATTATCCTTGTGCAGATTACTTTCCCTTACATTACCCTAGTGTACTTTAAGTTCCCCTACATTATCCTAGTGAAGTTTCCGGTCACCTTCTTTATCCTAGTGTAATTTACTTTCCCCTACATTATCCTCTGTACTTTACGTTCCCCAACATTATCGTAGTGTAGTTTACGTTCCCCTTCAATATCCTAGTGTAGTTTACGTTCCCCAACATTATTCGTGTTTAGTTTACGTTCCGCGACATTATTCTAATGTAGTTTACGTTCCCCGAAATTAACCTATTGTAGTTTACGTTCCCGAAATTAACGTATTGTAGTTTAGGTTCCCCTACATTATCCTAGTGTAATTTACTTTCCCCTACATTACCCTAGTGCAGTTTACTTTCTCCTACATTATCCTAGTGTACTTTACACACCCCGTCATTACTCTAGTGTAGTTTACGTACCCCTACATTATCCTATGTACTTTACGTTGACGTATATTTTCCTCATGTAGTTTACGTTCTCCGAACATTATCCTTGTGTAGTTGACGTTTCCCTACATTTATGTAGTGTAGTTTACGTTCCCCTATATTATCCAATGTAGTTTACGTACCCCAGATTATCCTTGTGTAGTTTACGCTCCCATACATTATCCTAGTGTATATTACGTTCCCCTATATTAACATATTGTAGTTTACGTTTCTTGATATTAAGCAAGTGTAGTTTACGTTCCAGTACATTGTACTTTACGTTGACGTATATTTTCCTCGTGTAGTTTACGTTCTCCGAACATTATCCTTGTGTAGTTGACGTTTCCCTACATTAACCTGGTGTTATTTACGTTCACCTACATTTATGTAGTGTAGTTTACGTTCCCCTATATTATCCAATGTAGTTTACGTACCCCAGATTATCCTTGTGTAGTTTACGCTCCCATACATTATCCTAGTGTATATTACGTTCCCCTACATTAACATATTGTAGTTTACGTTTCTTGATATTAAGCAAGTGTAGTTTACTTACGTTCCCGAACATTATTCGTTTTAGTTTACGTTCCGCGACATTATTCTAATGTAGTCTACGTTCCCCGAAATTAACCTATTGTAGTTTACGTTCCCCGAAATTAACCTATTGTAGTTTAGGTTCCCCTACATTATCCTAGTGTAATTTACTTTCCCCTACATTACCATAGTGCAGTTTACTTTCTCCTACATTATCCTAGTGTACTTTACGTACCCCGTCATTACTCTAGTGTAGTTTACGTACCCCTACATTATCCTATGTACTTTACGTTGACGTATATTTTCCTCGTGTAGTTTACGTTCTCCGAACATTATCCTTGTGTAGTTGACGTTTCCCTACATTAACCTGGTGTAATTTACGTTCACCTACATTTATGTAGTGTAGTTTACGTTCCCCTATATTATCCAATGTAGTTTACGTACCCCAGATTATCCTTGTGTAGTTTACGCTCCCATACATTATCCTAGTGTATATTACGTTCCCCTACATTAACATATTGTAGTTTACGTTTCTTGATATTAAGCAAGTGTAGTTTACGTTCCAGTACATTGTAGTTTACGTTGACGTATATTTTCCTCGTGTAGTTTACGTTCTCCGAACATTATCCTTGTGTAGTTGACGTTTCCCTACATTAACCTGGTGTAATTTACGTTCACCTACATTTATGTAGTGTAGTTTACGTTCCCCTATATTATCCAATGTAGTTTACGTACCCCAGATTATCCTTGTGTAGTTTACGCTCCCATACATTATCCTAGTGTATATTACGTTCCCCTACATTAACATATTGTAGTTTACGTTTCTTGATATTAAGCAAGTGTAGTTTACGTTCCCGTACATTACCCTAGTGTAGTTTACGTTCCACTACATTATCCTATTGTAGTTTACGTTCTCCTACTTTATACCAGTGTAGTACACGTTGCCTACATTATACTGTTGTAGTTTACGTTTCCCAATATTATCCTAGTGTAGTTTACGTTCCCCTCCACTATACTAGTTTAGTTTTCGTTCCCCTACATTATCCTTTTTAATTTACAGTACCCTAAATTATCCTAGTGTATTTTACGTTCCCCTACATTATCTTAGTGTAGTTTACGTTCCCCAAAATTAACCTTGTGCAGTTTACTTTCTCCTACATTATCCTTGTCTAGTTTCTTTTCGCCTACATTAAACTAGTGTAGTTTACGTTCCCCTTCAATATCGTAGTTAGTTTCGTTCCTTTACATTTTCCTAGTGCAGTTTAGTTCCTCTACATTTTCCGAGTGAAGTTTACGTTCCCGTACCTTACTCTATTATAGTTTACGTTCCCCAACATTATCCTAGTGTAGTTTACTTACCCCTAGATTATCCTTATGTAATTTACGTTCCACTACATTAAACTAGTG